>JAECUM010028404.1:0-49820 GCA_016617855.1 Megalonaias nervosa | reverse complement strand
TGCTTATATGTTTCCTCCACCTGCCATTGAAAAGGAGGTTAGAAGAGAATGACTGTGATCTTAACTTGGCTTTATATGCATCTCTTTCTACCAGCAGTAAATTTGTCACTGCTGATAAGGCATTGGCCAGCATGTGCTGTCAAGGTCTGTTTAGAACCTGTGCCACTGGAGAGACAGACTCCAACACAAGTCCACTGGAAGTCATGGTGGGAGATGATAAACTGTTTTCTGTTTGTTTGAAGACTGCCACCAAGTCCAACATGGAGCCTACTGCCATAACATTCTGGACTAAATGTTGTGTCATGAAAGGATTTCCAGTCCATTCGTACTGAAGAGGGTATTTTAAATTCCCTGGCTTGCAGTGTCTCTGTCTACTGCAGGGGTATCTATATGAAACACTGGTGTGTGTATGTTTTATAAAATCTTGTACTAAATTTGATGGTAGGCATCATTGTTGAAAGAATCCAACATCCACTTGACCATACTGTGGTAGCAACTTGAACACTGATTCATCTTTCTTGATTAGCAAGTCAATAGATGCCGGAACTCTGGACCAAGCTGTTCATGGAGAAGGGGAAGTACAAAACTCTGGTGGCAGCAAGAAAAAAACTTCTTTGATTAATGCCTGGAAGGCAGAGTCTTCTCTTATCATTGTTAGTTCTAGCAAAGATGATGGAGTTTATGAGCATACTTTGTCTTCTATATAGGAATGTGGCAATGCCAACACCTGTTGTACAGATATAACTGGTAAAGACTGTCTAAAGTAACAGCAAACTATACTAGTAGATTGAGATAGGCTGCCTTCCTGATGATTACTATCAAGTTTTCCCTCTGAGTACCCAGGCATGTGAACAAGTTGATTCCACATCAATATCGGTAATGTGGCACTCAAATGGGTATAGAGTGCACTGAGTGAAAATATGAGCAAAGTATGGTACCATCAAGAATGTACAGGTAAAGTAGATGAAGTCTTCAAAGCCTTGACCAAAGTTGGGAGTGTTTTCAATGTGGAGTTCCAAACTTCTCAACTGGAATATTTGACAAACCTCTTCGAATCTAGAAATTGCTACTCCTGCCTAGGTGGCTGTATTCAAATAGACACTAAGATTAGTTTCAGCAATCCAGCAGCCACATCATCACCACATAAACAAGGCACAGTATCCACAGCAGGTGTTCTACCTGGATAGCGATTCGATCTACCTTTGAGAACCCCTGTTGTAAGTTGTTGATCAATTAAAGGACCTGGGAAGAAGGAACTGCTAAGCAAAATGATTGCATCAATGCATACAACCATCATTACTGGAACTGAATCCTGGCTAGACAAAAGCTTGTTGTCAACTGAGGTTTTCCCAGTTAACTTCAAAGTCTATCGCAAAGATCACACAGATGGTAGACAAGGGGACGGTGTGTTTGTACTGGTCTTGGATTAGTATTTGAGCTGTGAACCCAAAGAATTCACTGGAGACAGTATCTGTGAGATGGTATGGGCCAAACTCAAGGTGAATGGGGCATCAAATTTCTATGTTGGATCCTTCTACAAACCACCATCCAAAACTGACCCCAGCTACTTAGAGTAACTCCAGATGTGTCTGTCATGAATTCCTCGGGATGCACACTTATATCTGTGAGGCAACTTTAACATCCCAGACACTGAATAGAAAAGCAAGAGCCTGGTGCCACATGCTACAACAGCCCCCAGTGCCAACAGCTACTAATGGTTACCAAAGATGCCTACCTGGAGCAAGTTTCTGATGCACCTACAAGAATCAAAGAATCTTCATCAAACATCCTTGACCTCTTCTTCACTAACAACAAGACGCTCATCAATAAATGTGAAGTAATCCCAGGTACTGGCAACTATGAAGCAGTCTTTATTGAGTCTACCTTATGCCCAATGAAAGTAAAGAAGCCTCCTCATCATGTTTACCTGTACAAGAAAGCAGACTACAGACTAAAATCAAATTCATGAAAAGCTATGATCCTACAGGGAACCATTCATACAAGAGATGAGAAAATTTTCAAGAAAAAGCAGAACATGGGAAAGCTTCAAGAGGAAACTTAAGATATGGATGAACAAACATATCCTTTCTAAGCTAATTTCTGGAAACAAAATCAGCAAGACTTGGATAGATAAATCTGTGAAATCACAACAACAACAATACAACAAACTCTTGTATCTAGAGTCCAAAACTGAAGTCCAGAAACTAGAACAGCAAGCATACTGGAGATACGTAGAGAACCTCATAGAAGTTGGAGACCCAGAACAAGAACACCAACCCAACAAACAAAAGCAGTCCTCGAACTACATCAAGTCTCTTATAAAAGACAGCTGTGGTGTAATCCCCACTGAAAGAACATGGGAAACTTCACTCAGAAGCAAAGGACAGAGCCAATATAATGAATAGGCAATATCAATCTGTCTTCACACATGAAAATATGAGTGGTATCCCCAGCCCACAGGGAGAACCCTTCCCCACCATGCCAGGCATAATATTCACCACAGAGGGTGTAGGCAGCTTACTAAGGAAACTAAACCCACAGAAGGCATCCAGATCCAACTTTCTACCAGCAAGATTCCTGAAAGATCTGGTAGAACAGTGTGCTCCATTCTTATGCCATATATTTCAGAAGTGCCTCTCAACCTGATTACTAAAAGCAGTGTGGAAAACTGCTAATGTGACAGCCATATTCATGAATGGGAAAAGATACAAGGCTGGCAATTACCACCCCATGTCCTTGACATACATCTGTTGTAAGCTGCTAGAGCACATCATAGTTAACAACATGATGCAACACCTGGATGAACATCGTATCCTTACAGACCATCAGCATGGCTTCCACATCAGGAGGAGCTGTAAGACTCAGCTACTAAAACTGGTGGATGGGCTGTCCAATGGCCTAGACAGAGGGAAACAGAACGACCTTAAATCCTCAACTTCAGTAAGGCATCTGATCATGTCCCCTATAAATGATTTCTTCGGAAATTGGACAATATGGACAACTATGGAATTCTGGGTAACACTCTGTCATGGATTAGGGACTTCCTGGTAGACAGGTCACAGAGAGTTACAGATGATGGAGCAACATCTGAACCAGTTCCAGTCATCAGCTGTGTGCCTCAAGGCAGTATGCTGTGACCCATCCTCTTCCTGGTCTTCATTAATGACCTTCCACCTACTGTTCAGCTCAACACGAGGTTGTTTGCAGATGACTTTATAGTCTATGCAGGGACAAAAATGTAGCTTGGCAAAACTTTCCTGACTTCTGCCTTTACTAATTACATTTCTACCTGTCCCAACACTCTGTTCATTCTTCTTTCTCCTGTGCACTACAATCATGTAACAGTTGAGGGTGACAGCAACGACGTACCATAGAGATATAGAGATGAGTATCTTGTGGCAATATACAACTGTACTAAGTATGCTGATCCATACAAGCATGCTGGTGTTCTGGTAGGCATATTCCCTTCTTTAATGGTAAATCGAGTTTGGCATTGACCTGTTGCGTTCAGATATGTAGTCCATTCATGGTGAAAAAGTGCCATTTTATCCCTCATGAAACTGTCTAGTTCCTTATGAAAGGATGGGTTTGGGAATATTTGTTCCACAGAATGGTCCCTACTTTCATGTATGAGAGTATCTAAGTTGGCTTTACTTGGTCTTAATCTCACTCATATGTAGTCAGTAGAGACAACTGACCATCAAACTCATGTGGTATCAGGCCTATTGGTTCTACCAAAAGTGATCTGTCAAGTAGAGGCAGCAAAGGAGTTGCCGGGGTTGTAGCTGTCACTGAATTACTTCCTGGCTAGTAAGCCTTCTGGATTATGATACCCCTCCAACAAGAAGTTATTGACCAAAGTGGTGTCAGCATAATTTAATGGCATCCTTGTCTCTCAGAATGTGCTTTGGTGCTTTCCTTTCTGTTCAAATTGTGCTCCTAGTACTGAGGCCCACTTTCTTTCAGTCTGGCCATTGCATACATTATAGCAATCCACGCATGCTAGACATGTACTATGCTTGTCGTCCACGACTTTCCAGTCTTGACATTGTTTGTACTTAGTCCTGCCAATGGTCTAAAATTTGTGTGATGAAAAATAAAGCAGATAATATATACTGGTGTAGCCAGCCATGGACTTAAGAGTTGATGGTATGAGGCAATAAGTACAAAGTAGACATTAAACATATTATCTGGTGTAAACATACCTGTAAAACAAGGTTCAGTAGTCTGCCTAAACAGGTAAAGTAAATGAAGCCATCACTTTTAATAACTACGCAGTGGGTGCCATGACTGTAAACTATCTATAGAAAACTAACATTTATATATCTCACAAAGAAGAAATAATACAGCAATATATGCAGCATCCACTAAAATAACCACTGCACCCCAAAATTGTCTAATGCACGGAATTTACTTGCACAAGAAAATAAAGCTATTAAAACGCATCACCAAGGCAAGATAATGCACTAGCAACCCATGAAGGTAAGTCCCAAAAGGCACCTATGTATATGTTTAAGACAAAGTTTTAATTCTACAGTCAACAGAAAGACTCCGTTGTCAAAAGAAAGGAGCATGAAAATGATGGAAATACACATGAAGTATACTTCATTGTAAAGAAAAACTCCTCCAACTTGCTCAAAAGTTGAATTTCTCTTTTCTCAAATTTCTGAAGATGGTTTGTAAGGTCTCTTACCAGGACAGAGTGTACTCCTTGACAAAAGGGTAAGAAGTAACTGGAGTATTCATGGGATTGGTATTAATCCCTGTATCAAGGAGACATCAATCTGACTGGCACAAATGTGGGCAGACAACAATTAGCTTTGACAGATAAAAATTTAATCCTGGGAGGGTTGGATCTGTGAGGGAGGGTTTAACATCAGGTAATGTTTTCGAGGAAGAAATACTACTATGAGATTAAGGCAGTAAGTAAAAGGGGTTTAATGTGGATGTTCTTGGCAATGTAATACAAGGTGATGATATGATAGGAATGGAGAAAGGTCCTATATATAGGACCCCTTTTCTTGGAAAGATGGAGAAAACACTGACTCTTCCAAAAAGAGATAACATATCTGGTCCATAAAAAGTCAAGCTGGTGAAATAAACTCTGATCTCTTCCATCAAAGACTGGTCTGTGTTTACCTATTTAATACTCTTCAAACAAGAAAATAATTATATTCGTGGATTCACATCAATTCTTACATATAAGTTTGTGAAAACCGACTGATGATCAAGAGTTCATGCCTGTTATAAATTCTAAAGGAAACTCCTTATCAGTTTTTATAATGTGTGAGACATAATAAAATTGCTGGAGAATATATATATGTATATATATATATATATATATACCTCACAGTGTTTCCTTTTGCCCTCATTTGTGCTTCAGGGACCCTCAAAATTTTTATCTGACCCCTAGTTTTGATGCCAAAGTATGTTTTTACTCATTCTGACTCCCAATTCTGACAACAAGGGGATTTTTGACTCTCAGTTTACCACTCCTAGGGGTTACACTGTTTTATATATATATATATATGCTTCAATATTTACGTTCATCAGGAAAAAAAGAAAAAGTGATTGTGACTGTGAAATAATAGCCAACAGTTCATTTTACTCCCGTAAAATTTTACTCCGCCAACAAAATATATTCAGATACATTAATGAAATTGTTTCCATAAAACATCGTGGTACACTGTATAAAATGTAATGGTGGAACTCATCTCCCATTTAGAAGTGCTAGAGATCTGTTAGTGCAAGAAATGAAAATGCTAAAGACTTCTGCATATCCTTGAAATAAATCAATTTTGATTCCAATAAGTCCTGGAAATGAATCAGTGTTGATTCCACTATCAGGGTTCACGCTACCAGGCGAAGTGGGTGACTAAGTCGCCTAAAAAGTGTAAACTTTGCCTTCTTCTGTTAGGAAAGCAAAAATGACTTCGCCCTGTGATTTTTTTTTTACAGGAATATTGAATGACCATTCCTTTTGAGATGCTCCCTTGCCTTGGCCAGGTTAGTTCCAGTGTTATGTTATATATAGCTCAAGGCGAAATGTATACTTCAAGCCATCAAATAGTTGGTGTTGATATCAATAATGCTGACAAACAAACTCTTGCACATTCACAGGCATGTATTATGATAGCTGATTGACCATTAACCATTCCTGAGTAAGTTAGCACTGCCAGATTTCTGCAAGTTACCCTTTGATGATAAAAACATACAAACTTGTGTTTTGAAACTTAAATTTATGTAAACAGCAATTTGATTTTTAAGAATAGAATCAGTAACATGAATATTTTACCTGCCGCGCATACATTATTTTCTTGATAAAAATCTGTTTGGAACCGTAATGGTGGACATAGCTGTTCTAGGAGGTACTGTTTTATTAGATTGTCTCTTTTCATAAACAATTGGGGAAATATATTCAGGGAAATATACAATTTGTAAGAAAGCAGAGACTAAATATTACGTTATTAAAGATTTAGCTTTAAAATGCAATTATGTAGGTCATAAATATATGGGACAATGCTATGTGGTGGAATTCGACGAGATGCTGTAAAGATAAGGTTGTATTCTGAGATTACTAATTTTTGTGAAAATATGAAGGAAAAAAAACAAAACAACAAAACAGAAAAGCAAATGCTATTTACCATATTTCATGTATTTTTTCGTACCCTTTAATATTTCGTACACAATCCAGTTATCAAAATAATAATTTTTTAAATTATCATAATTTTTCGTACATATCATTTTGTATTATTTGAAAAATTCATTAAATTATTGGACATAAAATTTCCACTAAGAAGATTTATGTTTGCAAAAAAGATCGAAAATACCGTATTCCCATTTTGTTTTTACAAAAATTAATGATTAATTGTTGGTGAGAAAATATAATGATTGAGGCATAAGCATGGGCGCCTGCAGCATAGGTCAAGAGGGGTCACGTGACCCCCCGATATCATACTGCAATATATATATTTAATCATGCAAATGAAGCTGAAAATATGTCACAAGATTCTGTTCAAAACGCTTAGTAAATATTAGCTTTAGTTTCAGACTGCCTACTATACTAACTCTCCCGGCCGTGACTGACTGACCCCCCCCCCCATTTTTGTAAAAGATCCTGCGGGCGCCATGTGCATAAACTCTTATTGTCATTACAATATCTACTGGTGTTTATTAACAAATGAACAAAGGACTTCACAGACCATACCTTTAAATATTATCGTTAATTAGTTCTCCTTATTAAGTCCGTCACCGTAACAAAACACCACGTGCATTTTAAAACGAGTTCGGAAGCCCTTTGATGTTGTCTTATCCAACAAAAATTACATCTCAGTACATGCTAAAGTGAAGACCACAGACCACTGGTCAACTAGTCTTATTGTTTCATTAGTCATACAAACATAAAATATAAAAACCTTGTCATTTTCCATCGTAAATGTGAAAGTCATGGACTCCGTTAAATCGATTCGTATATATACATATACTATCTTTTAAGTGCTTGTTCTGTTTTGACTTGGATATAATTAACATTTTATTGCAAATCTATTCAATGATATACCCCACTATTATCTTTATTGGCGAGTTCGAATAACAAGTAATGCATATGATCGCTTGTCCTTATAACATCTGCTATATGGACAACGGCTTCAATAGCACATTGACAGACTTTCATTTCCCTATAGAGAGCCTCATTTCCCTACTGGTAGCCTCGCTGATTTGACCTCTTCAGTCGATTCTTGCCCTCAATCTGGTTTCAACTGGAATAACCAAAGCCCTAAGAATGTTTAATTACCGTGTAAATAACTGCATAGCCATGTGGTTGTTGCAACAATGTACATCGTAATTAAAACAAGAACAAACTGTTAATTTAGCGGTGTTTATTCCTAATGGAATATAGTAGGGTCATAATACATGAGGATTATCCCACTCGTCAGGTAACTGAAAATAGTCTTTTTTTCTCTTTGCAAAAGCTACAAAATCACAACTACACTGAATAAAGATGGTTTTGTACACTGAAAAATTTTTGTTTGATTGATCTCTCTGGTGCGCGTGCACACACACACACATACGCGTGCGCATGCGCACTCACGCGCATTAACTTCAACGTTGATTTCAAGTTCTTTTTTTTATTGCAGTTTGATAATGAGATTATTGTTGCGGTAAAAATAGAACTTGCACTTAATTTCTTGACGATGTGGGGTCGTATCGTTGCGTACAATTTACCAATAAATAATACCCATAACTTATACATGTTCAAACCATCTTGATCATTTTGCTTATATTACAAAACATAACAGCTACATATGTTCTAAATGCAGACAAGCTTGCACACTGAGACATAATCCTCTCTCTCTCTCTCTCTCTCTCTCTCATAACAACAGTACTTTTGATTTATTGTAATTAGATTCTTGAATTGAGAGCAGAATGAGACAGAAAATATACATTTACTTTGTACATTTGTATCGTTAGGTTGTCGAGTAGCGTGTGTACTGTAGAACTTGTTTCGGTGCGATCCCTTTATTTTTCATACACAGTCAGTACCACCAAATGATAATTATTTATTTTGCATATAATTTTTCGTACACTGAAATTAATAATTATTTTTTCGTGTATGAAAAATTACATTAAATACGGTAACCAATGCCTAATGTTACACCAGGTACAGTGTAAGTAGACAAATAATAAAATCCTACATCTGCAATCCTATCAATAGACTGTTGTAATGGAGCTATAAAGTAAGTGGTTACGTTAAGAAAACCCCTCTTTCCACAAACAGATGCACTTGCATGTTGGCTGTGTCGATTCGGTTGAAAAAAACAAGGTTTAGTTCATTCAAATACTGACTTTAATTCTTTAGTGTGTTGTCTATGAAAAGTTACAGTAAAGTTTTATCGGCAACCAAGAAATTACTACGAACAGTATGATCTGAAAGACGTGTGCATTTTCTGTCATGTATATGGTGCAGAGGTTGTTTCAAACAAATTTAGAAATCTTTTTCAAATGCCATTTTATAATCAACTTTCAGAAAGTAAAAAGAAAAATAATTCTTGAGTAAGGGTAGTTGATTAAGCATTTGTACTAACTTGCAATTACAATACTGTAATCTAGTTACTCAGTTAAAATTCATCACAATGTATAGCTTCTGTTGTTTTCTTTTTAAGTCATATTGCCAAAATACGATATATATATTTATTGCATGTCTTGCTTTGCTCCCACTTCTCCCTGTTCAGCTCTCACTTCTCCCTGTTCTGTCCAAAAGGAGAAGTCACTTCTCCCTAAAATTCAAGTCCAGCTTGAACCCTGCACTATATGTTGGAAATAAGTCAGTTTTGATTCCAATACATCGTGGAAATAAATCAGTTCTAATTCCACTACATTATGTAAATAAATCAGTTTTGATTCCAATATATCCTGGAAATAAATCAGTTTTGATTCCAATACATGTTAAATCCAAGACAAAATATGATAGGAGCAACCAGGAATATAGAACATGTTTTTCAAAAACAAATATAATCGTAAGTATACATCAGACAATCAAAAATGACATTGAATATCCTACTCAAGTAACCTCTGTCAAAGAGAGAAAAAATATCAAAGTTGGAGGCATCCTATAAAATTTTTTTTTAAGACAACACATGCTTTCCAGGTTTTCATTTCCTATAAGTGCAATATGTGCATTTTAATAACAAAAAACAATCACAAGCAGTTATACCTGGCCAAAAAATCCTACAAACATGTCCGATCTGTCTAATTCCCGAAGGCAGATGTTGATGACCTGAGCATTTTCAGATGATTCTGCTGTTATTCCCCATCTCATGTCTACTGCCACAAACTGCAGACCTTTAGAACTACAGAGGTGATGATTTGTGGAAAATATTTACGTGTCAATTCCTCTCTTTCCTCTTCCATTCCATTAAATGGTGAAGAGAAGAAAATTCTGCATGTTCTTGCGTCCTTTAACTTGGCCATCTGACTCCAAACAATTACTGTTGATTATTTACAGGTGTGATTCAGGGGCCAGCTGAAAATAGAATTTTAATAAAGAGTGATAGCATGATCTGCATACATAACTTATTTATAATTTTTGAAAAACTAAATTTTATTTAATTTATAATGTTCTGATACATGTATATATCCAACCAGCAGTCACTTTAATAATGCTGTCAATTTAATAATGCTGGTACTGACATTAATGGGAAGAGGTAATCTGTTCCTGAGTAATGAACAGTTCTTAGGAAAAAGAAGTTTGCAAGATTTAGGGATAGTTAATTGTAATTCTGGGGATGATTTTAGAAGTTGCTGATCTACCAAGATAACATTTCATCTAATTTTGTATATGATATAGTCAGAGTCCTTAATTCTTTTTTATTTAGTACAGCAGACCTCAAGATTTATCCATGTTTGATTTTCAGAGTTTTCTGCCAAGGAATCCATGCATTTACACAACATTCAAGGAATCCCTACATTTACACAATATTCAAGCAGTCCATACATTTACCCCCGTTTTGGACAAACATATATTTAATAGACTGTTTATTCAGTATTTTTGGTTTGCATGTTTGTTGTTATAAACTTCAAAGTGTTACATGTATTTGCATTTCCTGTCATACTTTATGTGTGTTGTCCAGTTAAGATCATTACTAAGCAGTACAAGTACTCTAAAATATTTGGCATGGTTAACATCTTTCAGTATACTATGTACTTTGTAATACTTTGTAATAATAATAATAATAATAAATAATAATAATAATAATAATAATAATAATAATAATAATAATAAGCACGATTTGCATGCAAAATCAATAAAAACAATGGTAAACTGATATGCATTAGTGTTCAATAGTGCTGAAAAGATGGCTACACTGGCTTGGTAAAAGTTTCCAAATGTTTTAATGATATAACAGTTCAAATAATAAGCTTAAATTTCATTATGGTAAACAATGAAAGTTATTCTGGTTAAACATAAATCTTAATGTGATTATTGATAGCTCATATCTTTTTTATTCTAATTTTGGCTAGAAATTTTATAACAACTATCTTATGTAAATCTGAACGCCGAAAATCAACCTTTATCATTCTATCACTATGCTTGTGAAACATTTATATAATACCTACTGAATTATATGTGTTCCATTGTTTTTCTTATAATATTTCACATGGGCGGAATGAGCTTGGCATTTGAGCCAAATCAGCCATGGTCACAATCAGCCAGCATTTCTCAAATTCCACTTGCCCTCAAGGGTCATATATTTTTACTATTTTTGACACAGCAATTAAACTGATGCGGATTAATTAAATAAGAAAATAACGACGCTTTAAACTGACTTCTATTCTACAAGTTATATGGTCGACCCCTAACATACAAAATTTGAAATTTCTTGCTGGACGAACGCAACATTTTTGCTTACTGGTCCATGCACAAGAAACGTTATTAAAGTCGGTACAGTAGTCTTGGTAACATAAAAACTCCACGGTAACGCAGTCAGCCATTTTATTTTACCGACGCAATGAACAGCGCCTACCTATTTTCATAAAACCACACCTCTTGAACAGTTCACGGCTTGAAAGACAAATGACTAAACTGATCTCACAATATACGTATTCGGCCATTCGGCCATGTACGAAGACTAATTACTCCGTAATTTACGGTACACTCCTATTATACTCCTACTTGTTTACAATTTACACTTGCGGATCATACTAAAGTCGTTCCAGGTTAAGATCCGATACTAAGGTAGACCCCCAGTTCAATCATAACTAAATATAAATGGAGTAGAGGTTTTCTATTGCTTTACCTTTCTTTGTGAAATATTACAAAACGGAACTTTTTTTTGTTCACCGTTTAATAATTAGGAATCGACCATTCTTTGGGAAACAGCCAATCTTTTATTTCTGATATGCATATTATCGCGACTGAAACGTTGTGTAGCATAATTGCTCATGCATCAATTTTCATAGGCCGGTAAATCAGCAACACACCTGTAAAGATGTTCACTGAAGGTCCATCATTATCAACACAGATTGGGGTGGGGTAGGGTGATTTACTGGACTAAAAGTTTCAGTGCGATACTGTTTTGATTGGTCCATGGGCGCCTGCACCATAGGTCAAGGGGGGTCACGTGACCCCCCATCATACTGAAAATATGTCACAAGATTCCCCAAGTGAAAACCTGACTCACCCCCCCCCCTTGCAAAATATCCTGCGGGCGCCCATGGATCCGTCCTACTAAACACTGCTAAGCCCTGACAGAGTCACACAAAACAAAGACATACAAAGACCCAGTGCCTCACTGACCCGGAAATGACACCCTAGGTCAGGCTCATGACCCCAAAATAATAATAATTTTAAAAAAAACACAAAAAAAACCCACCACAAAATGACCCCATAATACGCTCAGATACCCAGAACACATTATACAATTAACTTAACAACAAACAAAAGTGATTAGTTTTACGTGACAAAATTATTAAAATTCGACATTGCTTAATTATCGAGTATGATCGGTAGTTTTTTCCAATGTTGGAAATCGCCAAGGGAAAGAACTCTTCCACTCTTAATACAGGCAAAGCAAGAGCTCAAAGAAATTTAAAGAAACAATGCTTGGTTGTTTTTTGGTTTTTTGGGGTTTTTTTTTTTAAATTACATAGAAATACGATTAACGTTTATGGATGATAAACTGACGATAACTTAATGAAATATGCTAGTTTCGCAGTGTTCTCTCTCTCTCTCTCTCTCGGATAGTAGGTATATAATTACACAAGTATTCTAGAAAATTAAAACTGAACAACCACTTTTATATGACAAAGAGCAGTACACGTAATAAGTCAGAATCATGGGTCACTACGTTAAAATTTCTGAAATTCTTAAAAAGCTCTTTTATAATCTGTAATATGACAAAGAGCGGTACTTTGATTAAGTCAGAACCTAGACAGGACGCTGTCATCATCAACATCATCAATCCCTTAACCCAAGAGGTCGTTGGGGCACCTAAGTTGACTTTACAACCAATTCTCTCCATCTTTCCCTGTTCTCTACTGCACTTTGGGAATCTCCAAATCCCATGCCTATCCTCTCCTTAATGTCGTCTTCCCACCCTTTTCTCTGTCTGCCTCATCTTCTGCACCCTCGCATTGTGCCTTGCAAGGTTGTTTTTGCTAGTCCAGATGATCCTGAGACATGACCGTACCACTTCAGTGTGCGCTTTTTTTTTTTACAGTGGTCAAGAGGTCTTCATATGATCCGATGGCTCGCTGGATCCTGTTGTGGACTTCTTCGTTTGTTACATGGTCAATGTATGAGATGCCCAAGATCTTGCGGTAGCACCTCGTTTCGAAGGTTTGAATCCTTCTTTGTAGATCTGATGTGAGCGTCCATGTTTCACAATCATACAGAAAGATGGATAAGACAATCGAGTGCATCAGCCTTATTTTGCAACCAAAAGCAATGATGGTATCTTTCCATATTGTTCTCAACCTTGTTATTGCTGCTCTTGTCTGGGCAATCCTGCAAAGTAGTTCTGGTCTGGAGCCCTCATCTGTTATAACTGATCCCAAGTACTCAAAGCTTGTGACTCTTTCCAGCTTCTGTCCACTGACCTTTATTTCTGAACTGATGCCAATGGTGTTGTTTGTCATCAGTTTGGTTTTTTCGGCGCTAATCTCCATACCGTATGCTGTGGAGGTTGTGTCGAGGCGCTCAACCAAGTCAGCCAGTTCTTTTTCATCTCCTGCTAAACCATCAATATCATCTACGAAGCGAAGGTTGGTGATTGTTCTTCCTCCGATGCTGACAGTGCTCTTGTGGTCATGCAAGGCATCCTCCATGATCCTTTCCAGGAAAATGTTGAAGAGTGTAGGTGACAGTATACATCCCTGTCTGACTCCAACTGTTGTTCGAAACCAATCTCCTCTCCTGCCATTGGTGAGAACAGCACTTGTGGCTTTGTCATAGAGGTGCTCAACAACCTGCAACAGGTTTGAGCTGATGTTGTGCTTCCTCATAGTTGCCCATAAGGCTGCATGCCATACCCTATCAAAGGCCTTTTTGAAATCTATAAAGACGTGGTATAGATTCTGCTGATGCTGAAGGTATTTCTTGCAAAGGAGTCTGAGATTGAAGATTTGATCTGTGGTGCTCCTTCCTGCTCGGAAGCCTGCCTGCTCTTCAGCAATAATCTTCTCTACTTGAGGCTTTAGTCTGTTGAGAATTATCTTCAGCATGACTTTGCCCGGGTGACTAATCAAACTGATGGTTCTGTAGTTTAGGCATTGCTGTAGGTTTCCTTTCATGGGTAGCACGATGACCAAGGATTGAGTCCATGTGGTGGGCCATTCTCCTGTCTGCCGTATTTTGTTGCAGATTGCTGTTAGGACTGTGACTATCTCTTCTTCTAGGGCAGTGGTACAAGTCCATTGAATCCGTACGGGAGGGAATAAGACGCTCCAGCCCCCACGAGTCTCCCAGCTATGGATAAAATAGTGTGATGGTAGCACAGCATCACTGGGCGGAAGTCTTCCTCGATGAAGTCAATGTCAAGGGCAGAATGGCTCCAAGATGAGCTCAACGACCATGTGCTCAGGGCCAGGACGTGCCACATTATATCAGTGGATTTCGGCTGTGGTCATCCAGTCTGGAGAGGGATGGGATCCGCCAGGCTGTATCTTGCCCTTGACACAAAACATGAACACATGAAACAGGGCGCTGTATTTATATTTGTTAAAATTCTTGACAGAATATATGTTAAATCTTTTTATGTGGCTAAAGGTGGTATGCAAAACAAATCAGAATCACAGGGCGCAACATTAAATTTTCATTTATTTTATTTGCTAAACATATTATTGTACTTTTAATGAAAAAGACTGGTATGACAAATCTAATCTCAATTGTGCTACAATGATAATTCTAAAATTCTTTAAACAAATTGTAAGAATACATGTTGTAGGTATTGCTCATAATGGTAAATGTGTATAACAGTAATCTAATCTGATAAAAAAAAAATGAAAAAGAAAATAAAGCAAAAAGGTATATATATATATATATATATATATATATATATATATATATATATATATATATATATATATATGTGTGTGTGTGTGTGTGTGTGTGTGTGTGTGTGTGTGTGTGTGTGTGACCTCTCTGGTGGCCTAACTGGTTAGAAGTCGCGGGTTCGAACCCTGGCCGAGTCATACCAAAGACTTATAATAATGGTACTAGCAGCTGCCTCGCTGGGCGCTCAGCATTGAGGTTTGTGCAAGGACTGGTCGGTCTAGTGTAAGGATAATGTGGCCGGGTGGGACATGATGCTACGTGTCTGCGGCATGATGCCTCATTGCCACACTACAGACGTTGTAGCTATATAATTGAACAAAAATATTAAAGCTAAGTTACAAATCCAAATCACACGCGCGTGTGCACACAAACACATTAAAAAAAAAAAAAAAGGCCATGGAAAGAGCGCCTCCGCATGGATACATTTAAGGTATTTGTAATTTAATTCTAAATAATGACACCTACAGCTGAAATAATTGGTATTTAGCCTGGATACATACGGATAAAAGAAAAGAGTGAGTATTCAGTTACTTTGTAGCTTATTAGGTATTCATTTATCCATATGATACAGAACGCTCTTACTCAGTACTTAGAATCGGATGCACGAATGATTACTATTTCGTCACTTAATTAGCTTGAAATATTTCTTGAATATTTAATTTTCAATTTTGGGGTATTAACAATTAAATTAAACCCTTGACCCCGGAAGTTTTAATCGACTGAGATATGCATCGGGACATTCCTTTACAATGAAAACAGATTCATATATGGATGGACAAAATTGTCAAAATTCCTTTCATTATCAGTCGCCACATGAAAACATATATATTGCCATGACAACAAATCCATTTCCCTAATTCTCTTTTTATCAATCAATGATCCCTTATAAAAAAAAATCCTTACCGACTACTCTGACGGGGCTAATCACTTTCTCGTTATAACCGGCATTTAATCAGCTACACAGTGTTGTGATAGCAACAAAAACTCACTCATTGCAAGTGCATCTGCAACACTGTTGCGTTGTAAGTTTAATGTAAAGCTGTCATCACTGATGTTCAGGGGTGACACTTTGGTATTATAGTTTGTGCATATTTACAAGTAAACCATAATTTTACCATATATTGTATACCTAAATAAATATATATTTTCTTATTATATCAAATTATTAATCGTAATACAAGGCGACTACTTTCAAATTTAGCTACAGTGGTACCAGATGTATATTTGAAGCTTCAAGAATTAAATGTAATCTATTGCTATGTCCTTGCTTAATTTGAGTAAAAATGATGTAGGTGTGTTATACCAATTATTTTAGCTGTAGGTGTCATTACTTAGACTTTAATTACAAATACCTTAAAAATGACGAGCATTCAATTCATTTCACTTGCTGGTTGATTATCATTCATGAAAAGATCTCTGTATAAAAGTCGCAGGAAATAGTTGCGATGAAATCAGCATTCAAGTTTGTGGAAA
Organism: Megalonaias nervosa; assembly: GCA_016617855.1. NCBI lineage: Eukaryota > Metazoa > Mollusca > Bivalvia > Unionida > Unionidae > Megalonaias > Megalonaias nervosa. The sequence goes on along the minus strand of JAECUM010028404.1, from coordinate 33,295 downwards.
TTTTTAGATAAGGCTATCCAGAAGGTGTAGATGTGTAATTCAGTGTAAACCAGATTGAATGTCACATACTCTGATCCAGGGCCGTAGAGAGCGATCACGGGCCCTTGGGTAAGAAACACCAGGGCCTCTCCTAGTTCTTGTTCAAACAAATGTTTTCTTTGATAAAATTAAAAAGTGGTGATCGGCCTGGGACCCCTTACGCGCCCGGGCCCCTGGGATATATTCCCGGTTGCCCCCCCCCCCCATTTGTCGGTCCTGCTCTGATCACAATGAATTACTGCATATTGGCAATTATACGTACTAGCCTGCACTTGGTAATGATTCGACGTGACATTTTTGGGGATTTGATCCAGTTTAGTACCTGGCTGCTACATGTACTATAAACATCTATAGCAATCAACAATTTTCATCTGAAAAAGTATGATAAAAGTAAGAAATGCTTTAGGAATGCTAACTTTAGGAGTGCTAAATAAAGTTTCTATATATGATCCTCTACATAAATCTATCCTGTATGCAATATATTTGTGTCATGCCTTTTTGTATACCATATTTATATCATGCCTTTTTCCCACGGTTCTTTTATACAACAGTGTAATAAGTAGATATAGATTCAACGGAAGTGCATCAAAAAAGTGACATATGAACTTCAGACAATGTGTAATCTGATAATGTACCGTCTAAACCTGCTGATAAGACGAGTCCAACTGCAAACTAAACTGCACAGACCCAGATCTGCTACCGAAAAATGCACCGGCAGGTCGGGAATTTTGTAGTTTGTTAGGAGTAATCAGTAGAAAGTCATAGACCCTGATCTTCAGGCGCATTATGCTACGGCAGAGCAGGATCTTTGTTGTTTGCAGTTTGACTTATAAGCGAGTATTTACGGTAAGCATGCCAAGAACCGTATCATGAAAGACTATATCATTGACATTTTACATGCATGTTTTGCTAAAAATGACTAATGTTTCAAATGAAATGAGAGGTATTAATCTGAATAGAGTATATTTCTGTGAAGGTGAAAGTAAACATTTAAGTGCATCAAAATGGATGACTCCATGAAATATAATGGTGGTCCGAGGGTAATGTTTCGGCCTACATCCGTAAAACTTAATAACTGACCACTATATGTTTGCCCCACCCCACCCCACCCCCACTCCCCCAAAAAATAAATTCTGAGTGTGCCCTTGTTAGGCATCCAGGATATTCCAGATGTTCTATACCACTGAATTGGGCAGAAGTGGCGAACTTGGTGATCTCAGTGGGCTATGACCAGAGTTGCGCGGTATTACCGGTTTACCGCAGTGTTTTTTTTTCTCCCGGTGGTACGTTCCACGGTACATTTTCACTGTACTGGTACGTCGGTAGTTTCCATCAGTAGGGGACGTACGGAAATTCCCGACGAATCTTGTTGATATTAACAGCATGTTTTCATCATTCATGCCACAATAGTTTTTAAATTATGTTTTTGTTATATAACAGTCGTATCTGGCACAAATTAATGGCGAATATTTATAAAATAATTACACTTATGATCCTTTAATCATATATTGGACACGTGTCACGTATGCCAATGCGGAATGTTTTGAAATATATTCGGGACAAATCCAACTTTCAGAAAATTATCGGATTCAAAGAAAAAAAAAAGAAACAGCAAAACAAATACATATCTTTTAATTTTGAGCTGGCTAAAAGTCCCTGGTGATTTTTTAATGCTTGAAAGCTGTAATTAAAGTAGATGCTCCAAATGGCGCAGAAATATTCTGCTGAAAGCCTTAAAATACGTTTTGGCATACTCTGGCGCGATAACAGGAATGTCTCTTTTACTGTACCATAAATGGTATTATTTTTTCTTCTTGCGGACATCGCTTCCCTTTCATGCTTAAGATTTATACTTATTCGGATATTCATTCCCTTTTGTGCCTTAATTGTATCCGCTACCAGTAATGTAAAAAAAAAAAAGCTGAGATCTACTTGTTGGTCTACCTCTTCCCTGCAACCTCGCAAAAAGCAGCAAACACGCATACTGAAAGTCATGATTGTTCCAATTCGACCAAACCTCAGGATTTGCAATTTAATAATGCTCATGAACGTATGCTCAGGACGAAAACTGTATGCAGTAGTTGATGTGTGTCGGTTTCCTTGAAATGTACACCTATATCAAAATTATATCCGTTTATGAAGTTATTTCCCTTATCAACTGTTGCATCTGAAAAATCTACACTTTACTTTCTATACTAATGTAAGACATTACTTCAACTGAAGAGGGAGGTGTATCAATCATATCAAGAGACTGGTCAAGTTCTTCCTCTGAATGTGTCCAAATGAAGAAAATATCATTAATAATCTAGCATCACAGAATGGTAATTTCCGAGTTCAAGCAAATATTTCTTTCAGCTACGTAAATATTTGCATAAGACGGGGCACATTTTGTTTTACCCGTGGGCTTTTTCTGCAAATACATTTTTCTATTGGCATAAAACTAGTTGCTAAAAGAAAACAATATACCTTGGACTTGAATGGTTGGATTCAGGTTTTCCGATCCTTTCACGCTCAAAAATATATCGAGTGTAGGTGTGGGGTAATCGCAAAATTATGTTGCTTCCCTATCTCTGCGGACGTTCATGTAGATTGATAGATAAGTCAAACGACCAATAAATCTCTTCGAGCAGCACTAGATCTAAATTATTACGTTGGTCAGGGAATAATGATATACTAACTATTTACACGCCTTGAATTTGATGTCTAAGATGCAGAAAGAAAAGGATTGGTGATAAATTAGTTTCCTTACCCAACATAAAGTCGCTGGTACATGCATTTGCTATAACGATTGGTTTTCTACTGATTTAGGGATTGTAGGTTCCACGTTGTGAGCAGCTATTAAACTACGATAAATAATTTTTGGGGTTACATACCCGTAAATCCAGCATTCGTTATGTCTAAGCAGAATTTCGTGAACTGTGATGCGTTTTTAGGTTCCAAGTTTGTAACTATTTGTAAATTATTACACATTGCCTGCATTAATCGGCTTAATATATGAAAGTAATGTTAAGAAAGTTCAGTTTCACTGCTGAAACACTGGCTGCATGTGTACGAACCCCCAGCATTCTGAACCAATCCAAACTCTTCAGAAGATAAATTTTCACAATCTGAATGAAGCCACTGACGTCACAAAATAATGCAATCGTAATGCAATTCAGACGACAGAAACCACAGGGCCAGAATGCAGATAAAGTAATTTTTCAAGGAAAATGACCCCGACACTACTGACACAATAATTCAACACTGAAAACACCCTAATAGAAAATGAACTAAAATAAGTTTCATTGACTTTATATACCGCCCACGACCCCCCTCCACCCACTGATTATTGAAAACATCCAAGAGTTACAAAATAATACGGATGTTTAATTTCTCAATCACATATATAATAAGATTGACGTATATAAAAACGACCAATAAAAATCGGAACAAACAATGAGTGGACATTATGCACTGAGTAAACAAATACGTGTGGGAAATTTTCGACTCCTTTAGCGCTGCCACTAACAATTTCTTGTTTGTTAAACAGCATATTAACGTCACAGGATTAATCATTTCTGTACGCAGACTGATATCCCCGGGCTATTGTCGCCTTAAAAATGACCGTCTGATAACTTTACTGAAAATAATAATTTCCGAATCAAAAGGTGAAAGAGAAGGAAGAAACAAACAAACAAAACGACCAATAGAAACAAAGAAATAAACTGAAACAAAACAGAATATGCAGGCACAGCAACAGAAACAAAAACAACAAGAGAAACTATACAAGGAAGGACCAGCAACAGCAAAAAAAGGAGCAAAGGTGTACCCCAACATGGACAGAATGAGCGGATAAAACAACATAAACAACAACATGAAGATAATGGGGAGCAGCAAGTCAATAAAACCCAGAGAAACAAAAACAACGACAACAACAGTCGATGCAAGAAACAGCAACTAAGAACAAACAAGGGCTGTTTATGGAATGGAATGCGGAAAAAGGGAAGAAAAAGACAAGATTACGAATGAGAGCTAAAAGGAAGTACACAACTTTGAAGACGGAAGAAATACATGAGAATGGTGAAGGCTTGGAGGTGAGGAAAAGGAAACAAAAAGAAGCACTAAAGGAGAATAGAAAGAGCTATTACATACTAAACTACGACGAGGAATTGGAAGATACAATTCATGACTGTATTACATCGAATGAACACAATATTTCTCAAATCTGAAATCGAAAACACCTCCCCCCCAAAAACTATCAACATAAAAACCTATAATAAAAAAAAGATCAATAAAGGACAGACTTGACTTGTGAAAGAGAGACTTTCATGCCAAAAAATTAAGATAAATACAAAACAAAAACATATTTTTAGAAAAATAATCTTTCTTAAATACCCTAGAGTATTCACCAATACAGAGCACAATGTCTTTGGTAATCATATATTAGGGTGGGGGCATCCCTGTAGTTTTTCCCAAAAAATGTATAAAGGGACGCCCCCCCCCCCCCCCCCGAAAAAAGGCACTCCTTCAGTATGGGATTAATTCAAGAAAATAACAAACTAAAAGAAGAACATAATTTGTACAGTAGCTTAATAAAGTATTCATTAGATAAAAATTACCTCACACGGAACAAAATTTCTTTGTGGGAAATATACAAAACAAAATCTTCAACAAAACTTCAGAAAGGTGGCGAGAATCAGAATTATTAATTTCCATCTTTAATTCTATGCTGGAATGGTACAGACTGTACATATAATATCTGCAAATAATACCCACCCACCCCCAACTACGATGACAGCTAATGTTTGTGTTAGCGTTTGTTGTTTATCTGTCTTTTGTCTCATGTACTAAGACCGCTAAGTGTTAGAGCATCCGCCTCGGATGCGGGAGGTCGCGGTGTTCGAACCGCGGCCGAGTCATGTTAAAGACTATAAAAATGATACTAGCATCATTAAGAGGTTAGCATTGAGACTGGTAGGCCTGGTGTCAGGATAATGTGACTGGGATGGGAACATCATGCTTGACTCAGATTGTTAAAGCTCCGTTAAAAATAATTTTAAAGAACCGACACACACTTGCGTACTAATCAACTGTTCAATTGTTAGCTCCTTTCTTTTTAAGCATATTGCATCGCAATATGCTTTTCAGTCCTAATTTGATGCTTCTGTATTTATTTTAAATTTAAATTTTGACCAATAATTTGAAGTTGTTAAAACCCTATTTTTTTTTAATAAAAAAATTATCCAGATACTAAATTCGCTTTTACACACCAACTTTTAAAATGTTTGCTCATGTCTCAAGCCATGAGTTGTGTGTTCGTCCAATTTGTGTTTATGTATCAAGATTACTGTAATACCTCATTTGTTTTATGTAATGCAGTGTATCCTCTAGGGGTGCAAGACTGAGAGCAAAAAAAATTATTGGTGTAAAAACTGGGGGTCAGATTGAGTAAAAAACAAACTTTGGTATTAAAACTGGGGGTCAAATTAAAAATTGGAGGGTCTCTGAAGCGCAGATAAGGGTAAAGGGGGGACACTGGTAATATGCAAAAACCTCGTTAGAGCTAATGTTGAATTGTTGTTGACCTAGAAGTGAACCCTAGCGAGGGCAGGGCAATGAGGTCAAACACCGCATTAGCCGGAACAATAACAGTGAGGAAAACAATCGGCGATCACTGGCTCAAAACACTATACAATAGGAAAATTATATAATTGATTCAGGTATTTATAACATTATGCGACCCCCATCCACCCTTCATAGCGACAACACTGCTGTAAACATGCTAAAACCTCAGATTGCCCCAGTGCTTTGTGTGAATTGTCCTCACAAAGAGAAAAAGAACTGCAATACCAGATCTCAGCCCAGGATAAAAAGAACCCCAAACCTTTTAAACAAATATGGAATTGACTCCTGCCCATACAATAAACATAACAACAAAAACAGAAAATATTGTCAGTCTGCAATAAATATACTGTATGTAATCGCTTATAAAACAAGACCAACTGCTAACTGCTCAGACCCAGATCTGCCATCTCATAATGCGCTGGCAGATGTGGATCTTTGCATTTTGTTAGGAGTAACCAGTACAACAAGCAACATATACCCTGATGTGCAGGCACATTATGCTATGGCAAATCAGAAGCAGTGTTTACAGTTTAATTTGTGTTATAAGCGAGTGCAGACTGTAACAATATCTGTAAAATATCAACAGTAAGAAGAGATACTTATATATGATAATGAATGTGGCTTGAGAACTCAAATCAAACATAAATAAATATAACTGTAACCATGACAAAATAAGTTGAACACTATACAACAAATGTAATTGTTTACTGCTATATGCATCAACCATAATATCAACTATACAAAACTGTCAGTCTGCTAACATTGCAGATGTATGAAAGAGTTAATTGGTGTAAACTATCATCAGATAAGAGGAAATAATTAAATAACAGTGACTTTAGAACTCACATATCACTGTATCCATATGAAAAGAAACTGAGCATATACCTCATAACTAAAACTCAACAAATGTGTGCACAACATTCATTCTATGAACCAATAAAATGTGTGCTTGACATTGAATATCAACATTCAAAATGCATAGAGAATTTAAATATAACTTTTATGGGAATTAATTCATGCACATTAATTAAAACATTTTAAAAAAAAAAAGAATTCATGGTCATGGGATATATTACATGGAAATATATACTTGATTCAGTTACATTGCAAAGGCACAAAAAAATTCTTTAAAGTTTATTTATATATAGATTTAAATATTACTTTAAGTCAAAATCATTAGTGTTGTGATTTTTAGCTTGCGCCAAATAAATAATGATGCCAACCCTTAAAAATAGATGTAACTGAATTTTAGAATAAAGTCCAGTGTGATACAACAACAAAATATTGCTCTCTCTCTCTCTCTCTCTCTCTCTCTCTCTCTATATATATATATATATATATATATATAATGCCTATAATGTTGCCTTTCATCTCTTCTCTCCTTATCTTTCTTCTCTCCTCCTATCTTCATTGATCCTCAATCTCTTTTCCACCAACTTTCTTCATATCTTCCATTCCCTCACTCTTGCATGGTTTCTCCTTGATTATCTGTAATACCTCTTCCATGGATGCCTTCATTTCCAGAAACATTTTGTCTGTTCTCACAGAGCTTCTGCAACTTCTCTTGATGCCTTGACTTAGACCTGTAGCCCATTTCTTTGTGCATTTATGACCACACCCATCATTCTGCTCAGACCAGTGATGACATTGCCCAGCTTGTCTATCATTTTGTTTGAACATGATAGCAAGGGTTCTTAGCTAGAGCTGGAATTTGACTTGATCTTCTTGGTATCCTAATTGGAGGATGAAGCTGCATTTAATTTGCTGACATTTTCAGTTGTCAGTGGGGTGATAATAGGAAAAATGCTTGTAGGTGTGAGAGTATTGGTATATGGAGCAGGGTCTGCAGCCAATGGACTACTAGATTTAGGGATAGACCTGTCAGAAAATGGTTTGTATCCTGGTCCTTCCATGTGTAAGAGACCTGGGAGGGGTCTCCAACAGTCCAGTTGCAACCATGGCCTCCTCCAGCACATCATCTGGCAACTTGGTTTGAATGGGTCATACCTTTGAGTGCTTACTCCTCCTTGCCCATGAATGGAACAAAATCTGGCTCTCTGCTTTTTTCAGCCTTTCTATATCTGTACCTAATATTCCCTAGGGGTGCTTGTTTTGTAGTAGGCTGGCAGTTTCAATTACAGTCTCTCCCTGGCTTCATAGCTCCTGTACCATTGCTTGATGCTACTCATGGTCACTTTGTCTGAACATGTAAACTTGCAAACTGAACAACAGAATAGTACTTAATCCAGGGTAATGTCTTTACTGTAAAATACTCAATAACTCGGATGCTTTCTCTCGTGTAGTTATGGCATCTGAGGCACTAGTAGGCCCTTCCCCTTGTATTGATGCAATTTGTTATCTCAATCTGTTTGGCATCCCATACTAAAACTAGATTACAAGAAAAATTGAAAGCATTGTGTAATAATGCATTACTCTTACACCACTGTACCATTGTATGCTCAACATAAAATTGGGGGCCCCAAGTGGCCGAGTGGTCTAAAGCACTCACCATTATGGATCACTGCCATCTCACCTCTGTCTGCATGGGTTCGAGTCTTGGGCTCAGCAAATGTGGGTATGTGAGAAAGCTTGCCAGTAACTTCTTGTGGGTCAGTGGTTCTTTCCGGGGTTTTCCGGGGTTCTTCCTCCACCATTTGTACTGGCCGCCATGTATAGCCTATCTTGTGCTGAAAAATGGCATTAAACCCTATAATAAACAACAACAACAACAGCATAAAATTGCACCTAGAGCAACAAAGGATACTCTTGATAATTTCTTGTATCTTCTTTACAACTTCTGTAATGGACCATCTGCTTGGCTTGAACCCAATCTTCAAATGCAACAGACTAGACCACTTCATAACTCTAAAGGTCAGAATGTCCTGCAGTTTTGATCTCAGCTTGTGACTCTTTTGTCTTGATTCAATGGAGTTACCTTTTAACTTTAGCTGCACCTGACCAATCTATAATCCTGATCTCACCTAAACAGCTTGTAGCCATGGTCTCACCTGACCAGATTTTAACCTCAGCCTCACCTGGCTGACTTTTCACCATGGTCAGACCTGGCTAGATTCTTCTTCATTTGTTACGTTGAGGATATTTCCAATCAGATTCCTGTCTGCCTTTGACATGGAAAATGGGAAAATTTCACCAAGTTGAGAACTGCCATGATCAGTATTAGAATGTGACTGATGAGTTGACAAATATGGTGCATTTTGATGTGTACTTTATCCACAACTCTCTCCTATACTTGATCATTCAGCTATTTTATTTTCACTCTACAAATGTTTGCTGTAGATGACTGTAGGCTGCTCTGCATATCATTTGCCTTCGACGAACATTTCTTACCTGGTTCTTTTTCCGACATACCTCCGTATCTGCATCAGAACAATTGCAGTCCCTCAGATTTTAATAGTGGGATGAGTCATCTGTATTCCCATTTCTGGAACCTGGTCTGTAAAGTCAGTTTCATTCCGACTTGTTCAGTGACTGCCTTGCATAAGTGATTACCTTTTCTTGGCCATTCTGAATCTGGGACAGGACTATTCCAGCATCACATGCATCTGTGTCCGTATCTCTTGATCTTTTAGAACTTTCCTATCTTCTGCTTTAATTCTCAGCACAGCTGTTCGCAGCTCATCTGCAGCACCAATAAAAGTTTCTCCTAACTTGGGTACATTCTTTTCCACTGATTTCATAGCTTTGACTAAATCCAAATCCTGTTTAGGCTGGTTCCATATACTATGTTTCAAGAAAGCTTCATCATTTTCTGCATTTATAACCAACGGTATAATACCAATATTACCAATACTCCAAAATACTGATGCCCTTGGATTTGATAACTGATAACGTATCACACTTTCCCCAGCAGGTATCTCAATGTCCATCATAGCAAGAGCTTGGGAAGTAGAACTGTTACCATTGTCAACTGAACTTTGAGCAAAATGGTTATCTACGTAACTTCTTGTATCTACCATGATTGTACTCAGGCCATATGTCATCCAGTTCACTGTCAGAACTTGTTTCACATGGCCTATCTTTGTCATGTCTGCATCATTTTCATGCAACTCTCTCTCATTGGAATCTGCTTTTCCAAAATTACTTTTAAAATATTTCCTTATTTAAAATTTATGAATGTTTTGTCCTATCCTACCATATTTATTCTAATGCTAAATCTTGGAGACGTAAATTCATATCACTGGATTATAATCAAAGTGTCAAATCACTCGGGTGCAAACAATATAATGTGATGTTCTTTGGTAGCATGTGTATATGAAATATATGAATGCACAAAAAACTAGGAATAAACATGAGGAATTAAAATACATCTGTTATATGTCAATTAAAAAGAATGATGGATGTTGCTTTTGAGTAAAGATTTTGTGTTTTCATTAGACCAATAAGGCCCAAAACATATGTATGTTCCCATTCGGCTGACTGTCCCTCTTTTTCAGTGTAGACCCTAGCACTTTTCCCACCCAGGGTAAAAACTAAAACTACAAAATTTAAAATTAAAAAATTGAGTTGAGTGTCTAACTGAACCAGTTTAGCTCAGTACTTGAAGTGCTTAGTACATTATATATACTAGTCATTATGATATATATATATATATATATATATATATATATATATATATATATATATATATATATATATTGACATTTAAAAACAAAACAATGAAACTTTAATTTTTTAAAATTTTGTAAATTTTTTCAAATTCATCCTCCTAATTTTCTTACCTAAGTTATGTCAAATGAAGCCTGTAACGTTAAAATTCATTGAAACTTTTTAACAGTATCTCAAACATTTTTGTTTCATCAGAGATAAAAAGTATTTCAATTCCCAAGAAGCTACTCAGCTCTCAAGTTGTATGGAATTAGTCCCTATCTATATTTAGATATTTGTAACATGTGATTTATCTGGATTTGGACACACTAGAAGGTTCACTCCAGGAAAACATTGAAATGGAAAAATTACTCTTTATTTATTCCATTTTTCACCACTATCCTTTCTTAGAAATCTGATTTTAATTGCTTCATAAACAATTTGTTTTCATTAAGTTAGTGTATACTGGACACACTCAAATGATAGTCATCTTAAATATCATGGCTGGCACATGATATACTTATCATTCACTTCTATCAATTCTGTTGTTTATGTATCTCCCAGTTTCAATTATCAAATTATCAAAGTTAGTCATGGTTGATCTATGTTTATATTTACAAAAGAATTTAAAATAATATTCGAAGCCAAACTCGGTTTTGGCATGATTATAATAGAGACAATTTATCCGACTTTTTTAATTTATTGTTCCAGTCTAATAGAACAGCATCTGTCTTCCTTTGGTCAAAAAATGGATAAACCTTTGAGCAATTAACAGAACTGGGAAACAATTATCACTGATTTGACAGCATGGCAAATAACATGGGATCAAATGTTCATAAATCATGATGCTCTAAACAGTTAAAGGCAGTACTAACCAGAAGTTGGGTCTAATTGAATATCTAATTATATGCTTGAGTATCTAATTATATGACTTTGTAGTGTTCCCAATCAGGTGGAGATAACACACCTTTTTTTTTAAAAAAGGCTATATTTGATGAGGTATTGTGTGTACTTTAATATAGTGTACATAATACACCCATCATCTACATTATACATAATTATATGTACCTTGCATTGAAACCTAAATATCTGTTGTTAGAACCTCTTTCAAAATGCCACCAAACCCCACAAATTGTATCCTTTTGTTTCAAACGGCTTAAAGAGTTAATGAGAAATCGGTGCACACATTATGTCTGCCTATCTTTGGTACTGTCTTCATTTGTTTGTGGCTTTGATTGTTTGATAGCTCTCAAAATTCTAAAGCAAGAGTTGTTTTTCAAGGACTATTTAAGTCCTTTTTATAAAGACTTCCACAAGTTGTCAAGGAGTATTCTTATTACAAAAACTGAACATTCTCCATGTTATTTTGTTGATCACTGCAAATATATGTACAAAAGTGAAAGAAAAATTAGTGTTTGATTACAACAAACAGGCAAACTCCATTTGGTGACTACTGGTACCTGTTGGTGATTCATTTCATCCACCCAATTTTATTCCATTTTATTTATTTATTGTTTAATTTTGGAAGATATGCTTTGAAAAAATTCTTCATTTTGAAAGTGATCCATTTCATTCAGGCTAATGTCTTGTATTTACGTAGATAAATATGAGTTTTGGAAAGAAAATGTTTTTCAGCAAATTCACGTACTTCCAAGAATAAAACCAACTTATTCAAATGCAGCTATATAAGTCTGTGGTATCTGCATTCGGTGCGTGGCAGACTCTCGCAGGTCGACCCCGTAATAAATTCTCGTCTAAGTACACAATCACTACCGATTCCCACAGAAATTGAGGTGAATAGATGTCATTATAGAGAATAGCAAATATACACCAAACAGGGCGGAAAGTGCTGTAATAATCCTGGATCCTATAGGAGAATGCTTGAGAACATTTAAAAACAAATTAAAATGAATAATATCATACAGGTTAGAGAATTTAATTCTACTAATATTGTCAAGTGCAAGAAGCTTCTAGTGTGCGTCAGAAACACAAAATCAATATTTGGTTTGGATGGGGTGGTACTGCTTTACGGTATTTTGCTAACGAGTCCCTTGTTACTCAGCTACATACCGAGCGCATTTTAATTTATTCATATTTGACCTGGGGCCCAGGGCGGCTGAGTGGCCCGAGACGCTAGCCTTTATGCCTACAGATCACTGCAATCGCACCTCTGTCCGCACGAGTTCAAGTCTTGACCCCGGCCAAATGTCACCGGCGCTTGATTCGGGGTGAAACTAGTGTGTACACTCACCAATTAAAAATGTGTAAATTGGTGAGTGTGCACACTAGTTTCACCCTTAATCCAGTGCCTGTGTCAAGTGGGTACGTGAGAAAGCTTGCAACTAACTTCCCGTGGGCCTGTGATTCTTTAAAGGCCGTTCACGGGTTTCTCCACCTAAGATAATGGCCGCCATTTACTGCCTATTATGTGCTGAATAATATCGTGAAGCCCACAAAGGCCAGGTTTACCGGATGAAACCGCTCTAATCTTGGCGTTTCAAATGTGTATATATTTAGACTGCAAGACCGCGTACGTTTTACGCACGTATGTAGAGTGGAACTACTTTCAGGGGCGTTGTAAGGGTTTTGTATTATATAGCTGCATCTCAGTTTGGTCGTCATTTATTACATGCGTTAAAAGAAAACAAAAAGTTTTATTTGTGATATTTACCATGTAAACATGCGCACAAGACTGTTTCAGCTTCCAGCAGAGATATTGGGGACGTGGATCGTACGTATGAGTTTTAAGTCATGCAATGTTGCACATAAGAGCCCATTAGCATGGGACACTGTGTCCCTCTCCCTCCAAATCTGAGGGACACAGCATTTTAGAGAGACAAATAAAAATAATAGTACATAATGCACTAATAATGCTTTAAATGAGAGAATATCGGTTGCTTTAAAAATTTTGCCACCTTAACTTTTGTGGTATGCACTGTAGTATTATATTTTCCTTGAACACTTAACATTATTGTCATACCAGTTTTATCATATGCTCCAGCAACTCATAAATATATTATCTGATTAACCTTTAATGAGCTGCACCATGGAATGTTCCGTTCCGGGTTAACTCTCTCATTTAACTTCAGTGTACTGTCATTATTTACTAGCATTTATTATAATAAATAGCTATGTTTTCTCAATAACGTATCTTTCCAAACTAACAAATCATTTCTTTATGACAAATTGTCTATTTGCTTAAATTTTGTCAATTTTGTCAATAAAAATTCAATCTTCCTTGCCGTATGGGTCCCTTTAACCTCGAAAAATGCATTACACTAACGGCTGTCAAACACTTTTCATTGCAAGTATGTCCAATGCCACAAAGTGTGAATGTGTTGCATTGTTTTCTAATAGATACACATTGTCATCTTACAGGTTTATCACTTTTTGAGACGTGGGACATTGCTAGCTCCCATATAAACATGGATGGACATCCAGTTTTTAAAAGTTGGTGCATTTTTCAAATTTTATTTTCTTGTTGAACAGAAGCGTGCCGGGGAAGGGGTGGGGGCACACAGGGTCATAACTTGGGGGACATCGGACATAAAACTAGCGACCCCACGCTGTATGTGCCAATGCTTAAAACATAAAACACGTGCTCTGTTGAGATTTACAATTGGCTAGTTCAGACATTTAGTAATGTTAAAACTATTGAGGTGTACATGTATTTATCCAAAAGGACAGATTATAAATAAGTAATCAATACAGTAGTACATAACGTTACACACATTGCATCTAACTGTACACAGTACATAAAAGCATACACGTGTATTTTTTGTTATGTGCATGCATATATAAGAAATATACAAACTACAAGCATATACATACATGAAAAGACAGTGTTATCACCGAAATTAAAACCAAGTATGGCGACCTCCAAAATTTTGAAACAGAACTTACATTATAGGGTGGCTATTCGTCCGGATTTATACCAGACAGTTCAGTTTTCAGCTGATCTGTCCCCTTCTTAACGCGCACATGATCATATGTGCGTGCGTGCAAATGGGTGACCGGTATTTTTTAGTTCCGTCAGTGGCCACCCTACTTCCAGTAGATATACAGTAATGTAAAGTTTTGCAATTAAAGATTTTCTTTTATGTTTACTTTGGATGTCACAAAATGTCTTCAAAAAGTATATCGGTTACTTTATGGAGTCATAACATATAACCACACTTCCGTCCAAGATAGACCGCTCCGGTGGCTTAGTGGTTACACCGTCCGCATCTGATGCGGGAGGTCGCGGGTTTCAACCCCGGCCGAACCATGCGAAAGACTTATAAAAATGGTACAAACAGCTGCCTCCCTAAGGCGCTCAGCGTTAAGAGGTTAGTGTTAGGACTGGTCGGCCTGGTACCAGGATAATGTGTCTAGGTGGGACATGTCTGCGGCATGATGCCCCAGTGCTTGACATCACTATAAACTGCCATACTGCAGACATCGTAGCAATATGACTGAAATTTTTTTAAAGCTACTTTAAAAATCCAAATCACATACACACAAACAGACACTCCAAGAGAAGTACACGTATTGATGAAATTTGCATCTTCTAGAGAAGAGGGTAGTTGTCGGACAGGTCTAGACCTACATAGTATAACGTTGACCCTGATATGCATGATGTTTTGGGGTGGGGTGGGGGGGAGGGGCTGGTTGTGAGGTCACTCTGCACCAATGCCGCTAAGAAAGCGCCTCTGCTCTCTGGCGATTTGTTCTCCCGTTGTGGATATTACGACCGACAAAGCTCGTTAGACACGTTTGTATGTTAATGGTAACAAAATAGTTCCAAACACTCGGCCAAATTTACTTTGCTTAGTTTCATGTTTTGATAAAGTCATTTTAAAATATGTCTTGACTGTAATTTAAACTAAGTAAAATACTTCGTAAAAGTGTGTCAACGGGTGTTTTTGAAAAAACATAAAATTGCATATGCTAATTGGAACTCTTCTGTTGTAAACTAGAAGATCTTATTCAGATGCAGTGGTAAAAGATAGATAAAAATAAAAGTAAAATACTGATTTAATAGCAAAAACAAGCATACAACTGCTAATTGACTAACTAAATGATACCTAGGTCACAGAACTAGATGTTTCTACATGGTGGTTATGTCTTTATAATCAGAAGTGACGAATCTATGAAATAAAGGCGCCACGCGAGGTAGAAAGACATATACGAAAAAGGAGGATTACGCAACTACGTATACTAACCACTGTAATCTTAAAATACACATAACATGCTATATGACATTTTTTTTTTAGGAATGATTAATTTTAATTTTTTGTTAATTTTTATTTATTTATATAATCATCAAATATACTGCTGAAATATTTGATAAAAGAATGCCCAGTCCTTGAGAAGCACAACAAATGCATATGAAATATACAAGCATCTAAGAAGACGAAATCAATATATGGCACAGATGGATCACTAGTAAATTCAGAAATATGAATAGGTGAGGAAATCAGTAAGGGATTATATGCCAGATAGGAAGGAAATGTAAGCCAGATAAAAAATAAACTTTTAGGCTTCAAGGATGGAAATAATAAAAACGGGAAACCGGAAACTAAATTAGTAAGAGTTTACCAACCTAAAAAGATCGACCCCAATTTAAAAATATTTGTACCAAATTTTGCATAATTTTGAGAAGAAAAACCCCCAAGAAAAGTACAGACAAATAAATATGGCACCAATTTTAGCAGATTTAATCAGATCAAGTCCTGAAAGCGAGCACAGACAAGTTTTTTTTTTTTTTTTGTTTTTTTTTATATGGCTATAGACGAATGTGAAAACGTGATTTATCTGCCCTTAGGGCAGGACTCGTTTGCATCTGAGGAGCCTGTAAAACCAACTTCCGGCAAGTATTGATTTAATTATGTACATCGCGCAATCTGATTAAAATCTGATCTCCGCTGTCCTTCATGTATAACAGTGGAGATCTGATTTTAATCAGATTGTATAGCGCGTGAGTTGATCTGGATGACTACCAATATGCCAACAAAGGATATCTATTGTTGTATTTGTTCCAGTCACGGTAATAAGTTACGTTGCACAGGTTCACCTTGGTCCCGGAAATACGAAAAATGTGGATAAAGAGGTGCAAATTAATGAGATAAACAAATTACTACCTTGTGTGGAATTTTATACTTATGAGAGGAAGGTGGTGCCGTTATAGCAGATAAGGGGCTTTTGGTATCAGACCTACCCCCCCCCCCAAAGCATAGATCTCATCATTCCACCATTTAAGAGTAATAAGTAGAAGCTATCCAAACGCGAAGTACAAAAGACTGAAAAAACAAATTTCAGACTGATGCAGGGTGTGATGCCAATACCCAATGAGTCATAAAAAATATGGAAAATTTGTTCAAGACTTACACCTACCATTAGTGCTTAAAAGAATAATCAAATCTTATAAAATACATAGTATTCCAGTTATGTCTTTGGTATGATCATTAAGATATTTTATCAATATTTTGTTTTTGACTGTCTCAGGAATGTATTGAGTTTAGAAATATAATTGTGCATTCACACACTAGAGAGCTGCAAACCTTTAGATTAAACAAGTTCCGTGGTTTTTTTTTGTTTTTTTGTTTGAGTGATAATATTATCCTAGGCACTGCATGTTGCATGTTCACTTAAATATTAATATGGATGCTTTCTTTTTGAACAGTATATTCACTGGTACACATCGGTCAGCATTACACTCCTTTTACATCTGACAAACTCACAATGTGTATAATGTATAATTTTATTCATATATATGCTGAAAACATGACAGTTAAATTGTGTTTAATAAATACAAAACGTTCTCATCTATACATGTATAACTTGTTCACCTTAGCATTTAAACATTCATTGACACAGGTTAGAGGGCTACTAATCCACTTGCATACATTTTATGCAAAACACCACTAATCCAATAATGAAAACTAACATTTTATGAAAATCACGAGCATCTAAGATAACTAATAATATTATTCCAACACATCGGCATGTGAACTCATGCACTTACATCACAAGCAATAACAGCCTGTTCCATGTACTTAAAGTTCTAAGTATGCAGCCGCGCACTCTGACAAGGTAGGTAACCGCGTTTTGCAATTTGTCTATAGCCCAGGAAGCATGACCTCCACATTTAATATGCTGTATTGGAAACCATTAAAAAACGTAGACAGAAAAATAGGTTAATATCACTCTACAAAGGCCTGAAAAAAAAAAAAAAAAAAGAAAAGAAAAACAGAGTAAAAATAACCGTCACAACTTAATCAAACCAAAATGAACCAGTAAACAAAATCATCATAAATGTATTTATGTGATACCATACGCATGAACCTATAGTTACGAATTTAGCTTTCCCCAAAACACCCAGAGATTGGAATTCGTTACCACAAATATTAAGTTCAACTGGTGAATCCTAAGAAAACCAAAACTGAAACTTATTAAAGTTAGTCGGATACATTTTTTCTCTAAAATAAGGTTTTGTTTGAAAGGTTTACGCCGGCCAGTACTAGGAAAAAAAACCTAATCACTGAACTAATCAAGATCATAACCTGTTTAGTCCGATTTGGTTTGGTTGGGTAAGTCGTCTTACGGCAAATTCAAGATGGCTGACTAATGATGGAGACAGGGATCAGAGCGAAAAAGAAATTGTAGACAGCGTACAACTGGTTATTCTCGTTGCAAGAATGTACATAAACCAAAACACAGTATTGACCCCACTCTGCACCATAGTCTGTAAATAAGCGGCACTGCTATCTGGCGATATAGATCCAATTTGGGATATTATCCCTACGCCGACCAGCTGAGGACAAGCCTGTTTTAAGAATAAGAATATAGTTCCAAACACTTGGCCTCACTACTTTGTTTATTTTTATGACTTGCTAAGATTATTCTAATATATACCTTGACCATACTTCAATCTAAATATAATTCTTGCTAAAAATGTATTAGCAAGCGTTTTTCGCAAAACCTAATATTTCTCATGCTTTTTGGAGCACGTCCTTTGTCAAATCTTTGGTTTCGGAGGTACGTAGATTGATATATTAAGCTCTTCAATTTCGGAGGCAAGTAAATCTTGCATGCATACCGCAATCCCATAATGCCAAGATGGCAGTGATCGGTTTTGAGAAAACACTGGAACTTGTGAAGTTTTGTGTTGACCCAACATGACCGATCGTGGTTTTTGAATGAGCCAATGAAAATTACTGTATTTAACACAGACGACTGTCCAACGATAGTTAAACCACTTTCATTCATATGTAGGAAACACAGGGGCTCGTGTCGTTGCTTACAATTTAACTATCAGTCATACATACAGTATATTATTTTATACTATATGTATGACAGACAGTTACACTGTAAGCAACGGTATCCCCTGTATATGTAATTATTACACTGTGTTGCTGATGGCGTACTTTTGTTTATGCGTATGATGAAAAAGAAGGAAATATTGACGCAAGGAGCCACGTATACCGGAGTACTATGGTATCGATGGTCTTAAAGTTTGCAATCGGCTAATAAGTAAATAAAAACACCGACCTTAAAGATATGGTATGTGTCTGTTTGTTGTTTATTGTTCTATATTAAATGCATTTAATTTCCAATTTAAATCAGATCAAGGTGGGATACGAGCGAAAAATAGTCGACATGTAGATTCCAGGCTATGCAAGGGGAGTTACTCTGATATCGTGCCAAAAAAATATATTTACGATGGCATATAATTGTTATAATGTCGGGAACTTGATGTATAAGTTGCACAAAGTGTAAACCAACTTGCAAAATGGAAGCTACTTACATGGCATTCATTCTGCCACCTGTGCCGTCTAACAAAAACTTAGTAGAGAGAATTTAAAGAAATGGATCTGTAACCACCTATATCAGTGACCACACGTGACGGGGAGAGTAGCGCCCGGATTGTCCATGAGTTTGGATCAACCAACATGAACGTGAAAGTACTTGTAGACCTCAGATCGTTTAAACAACTCCCAGTGTTCCAACGAAAAGTAATAAATCGTGTACAACAAAGTTTTAAAGTCAACACCTGCCAATTGCGAAGGCCACCAGAAAACAACCATCCATGCTTCACATTTTGACTCTTATTTATTACCATAGATTCGATCTCTTGGTTCTTGACAAATACGGTAATCATGTGATCTAACTCTAGCATAACATCATTCGACATTATCAGTTTACCGATTTGTAACATTGATAGCGGTTTTAAGAAGGTATATTCTATTTGAGAACATGAGGTGTATTTTTAAAATAGTTTACTTGTCCGCAATCCCGAGATTTTCCGGAAATCAACTGGTGATGCAGAACTAATAACTTATGGTCATGAATTATATAAGTACACAATAGGTGGCGCTATGCAGACAAAACGCCGAAAACTTTGAATGCTGCGATACCATTGAGCCCACAATATCGTAGGAACCTACCATAATGGATTATATATTGTGGCTTGCAGACGATATTAGTAAAATATGGCCACTTTTTGTTTACCGACGATGCATGGAGTGTTGCTTTCAGACAAATGCAAGTGACTGTAACAGGATAGTATCAGATTGCGTTTAAATTTTTAATTTTAAAAAATGCTGACTAGAAGCAAAAGTGAAATGATGTCACAAGAAATAATACTTTTTTTTTGTCTCCAAATAACAGTATCGAAAAAACAAGCTAACACCCCACCCCACCCCGACTAACCCCAAACAAACCAAGTTTGTTCCAAAGCCCCTTGTCGGCACCTCTTATTTTGTGTTCAGTACTGTTGGTGACGTCATCATGAAAACCCGTTGGCCGTTGGGATATATCTACAATAAGAAAGAGTACAAAGTTTTATCCTATATAAATTCAATATTTTGCTATATTTTGAGGAAAAATAAAATTTCCTGCCCTGTTTGTTATTATGTGTACTGATTTTATGCTTCTTGTCTACCATTTTAATACTTTGAGGACTCGGCGTGGGTGAGGCCTATCACCGCGTATGAATATGACTGTCAGCAGTATATAAAGTCAGCGGCACGCTGCGTTCTGCGTAGTGACAGATTACTAGAAAAGAGGGGAGGTGCTGTTCGATTGAACTGGCGTCGGCCGCCATCTTGTGCTTATTTGATTTTATTGTGATTGAAGTTGTATAAATGCCCACTAGTGTTGATGTGGTCGTAATAATATATATTTAAGTTAACACTTAATTGTATCATTAATCGTAAATATGGTAGCTAAGACACATCGGACAAGAGATGTGTTAACGGCGAAGGTTTTAACTGGATTGCTGAAAAAGGCAGAGAAAAAGAAGAGGAAAATAAAGGAATCTGAAAATTTTAGGATGATAGCGATTCTTCAGTCGACAATGAATAGACTTGAGTGGGAACTGAGACATTATTGCAAGGATTTTGAAACGAACAAGGACATTGCATCGAACAAGAGAATTGTAGATACTGACGTCATAGATCTGGTTCAAACTGGCTTTACGGTCGAAAGAGACATGCTTGGACTGGACGAGTTTTTCGTTAAATTGAAGTCCCGTCCAACTGTTTGATTTTTAAAGTGATATTTTAATTTTTTTCGTTGTAATTTTCGTAATTTAGTTCATGTAATGTAAGAAATATCGTCTTCAAACATTTATCATGCTTGTTGAGAACTTGAATAAAGTACTTGTAAATGCATTGTACTTAGACTTGTAATACTGTACTGTTAAAGAGTGGTTTGTTAATCTGTTTACTGTCTTGTTTGTAGTTAATCATGCCAGCTGTCCGGAGAATGGATGATGGCAATCGACCTCCGTCTAACTCAGACGCGAGACTAAAGGCCTGTTGATGCGTGATCCCCACGTAGAAGCAATGGATGATTCTACCAAATAAGTACACGTAAATGCCCGAGTTGCATGCCTGTATTGTTCCAGCTTGTAACGTTGTTCCACGTTATTTTTTTGTTTTTTTTAATGTGGTGCTTGTATTTTAGTCCCCCATTCGGATTCATTGTCATGCCAAGACGTTTTCATTCAGAAAATTTGTTTAGAATAGAAACCCAGCAAGTTCTTGGCTCTCGACATTGTGCTATTTGAGGCTTTATTTGCAAGAAAATTTAAAATTATTTACTGTAACGGCGTAGTTTTTGGTTGCAGTTTTTGAGACCTTCATTAGCTTGAGCCATCCTCGATTTTTCAAATTTATGTAAATTTAACTTGTTACTGTGTGGGTTGTTACTAAAACTGAAATAGAAAACAAGTGAAATTTGTTTAGAAAATGATCTCGAGAGCAATTTATTTTCATGGTGGTTTTCAACTTGCAAATTTATTTGGAAGTAGTTCATTTAATTTGGGTTGGAGTAAAATTGTGCAAATTTTAATTGTAATTTTTTCTCTCTCAAAAGCATTAAACATTCAGTGTTTTAAAGGTGAGGACCAACAATTTGGCATTTGAAGGTGGACTTGTGAACCAAGAAATTGCATGTATTTGTGTACATGTGTATTTCAGACCATCCACTCCAAAGCCTGTAAATTGACCGCTCAAGAACAAGTGGAACATGGACGTGCCAGAAAAAGTGATGGCAAGTAGGTTGGGAGAGCACTGTCAAAAAGGTGTAATTATTTTGTATTGGGT
Organism: Megalonaias nervosa; assembly: GCA_016617855.1. Lineage (NCBI taxonomy): Eukaryota > Metazoa > Mollusca > Bivalvia > Unionida > Unionidae > Megalonaias > Megalonaias nervosa. The sequence goes on along the minus strand of JAECUM010028404.1, from coordinate 11,456 downwards.
TAATTGTGAATGTATTTTATTCGGCAGAGTTGAAAACTTCCTTTTTAAAATGCCTCATTTTATTTTGATGGCTCTAATTGTACTAGAGATTTGCTTTTGAAACTAGGGTAATCGTTTCAATATATTTTGAAGCAAACTAGCTCCCGTTTTAATTCAGTGAATATATACACTTGAGAAATGTAGACCAACTGTTTTCTTACGGATTGTTGCCATGGGGGTAATTTTTCAACCAGGACCTTCCAGACTCTAAATTATTTTGAAATAGCAATGGTTCCCGACGTTTTTTTGTCTGGCTGCATCCATGAATTGGCTGCCAGCTCCTGATCGGTGGTTAGGAACTGCTGCTGGAGATGCACAAGAAACCATTGTAAAAAATGTTGCAAAGGCACTTGCGTCATGTTGCTGGCTATAGTGTGCAGATGAACTGAACCATGCACTTTTTGACTTGGTCATTAATTGAACACCACCTAAGCTCTAATTTACATTAGAATACTGCAAGATGCTGCTTAGATATATATATATATATATATATATATATATTTTTGAAATCAAATTGTATTGAAACACATCAGAACTCGAGATCCTGTTAACCAGCCTGTCTTTGAGACCCAAAACATTAGTTGTTGATGCTGGGTCTGTGTGGGAAGAGGTAAAACAACTTGTGCATTTATTATAAAATTCGTAATTTGGGCACTTGTTAAACATTTTTTATTTTTGTTGTCCAATTAAGTTTGATGTTGAACAACCGGAAAGGATTATTTGATGTACAGATTGTCTTCACAGGTGGAAGATATGAACTTGACAAAATGTGACAACATGAACTGGTAAATGTTGCTTACATTCCATATGAACGCATTCATTCAGTCTGAATGGGTCTCGTCGTATTTGAATAATACTTTGTATCTTTCATGAAACTAAAGTTCTTTTAGAGTAGAGTGGCTCATTTGGTATAGAATTGTAATCCAAGGGTTACAAGTTTGACATCTGCCCAGGCCAGATGGGGTGTCCTTGGGAAAAAGCACATGGCGCTTATTTTCTCTGCAGGATATGGCCAGTTTGTCAGGTGTTGAAACAAGTGCAAGTTCTTTTAATACCCCACAATGGTAGGGTCCTGTAATAGTGCCTCTTTCTATGATTTGCACATTTTTCATTTTGATTTTGGGCAGTGGTTGGGCATTTTGGTAGCCACTTGATGTACCTAGAGAGGGGCTTTAGAACCACTTGAGAGTAGGTAATGGCCAGCAACAGTTGAGGAAAAATTTACTGTGACTTAGGATCAAAACTTTCACTATTTAATGTGAAGATGTGATGTGCAAGGTTTGGCAATGAATAATGTTGCCAGTGACAGTTTTTGATACCAATGTTGGTGACAAGAGTTGACACGAGATCTGTGTAGTCTGTTGCTCGGTTTGAGTGTATATTCAACAAGTTAATTCTCGGAGATGTCGCATCTGTCTGAAAAAAATATGAAAATGTGTCAGCTTTTGTAAAAGCCACCACTAATCCATACATTAAGAATTTGGACGATGTGCAATTTAGTCCCTGATTCACTGGTTTCGAAGTTGAGTCAAATGTAATTTTGTTGTTGAAATTCATAATGGACCCTGTACAGTGGGTTTTACTTTTAAGGTTGAACATGAACAATTTACATTATTTATGAAGTCGTGCAGCTTGAAACTGATGTGCTTCATGATCTCGAAAATCTTTAAAATGTTGCATTAAAATCCTGGAACTAGAGGTAGTTTGAAAATTTAAAAAAAAAAAGTAGATTACTGACGATTCTAACAAAACTAAAACAAATTCATATTTTTGTAAACGGTGATGGATTTTATTGGTTGAATGACTCTTCTTAAAGTTGCAGTTTATGCAGTAGTTCATCAGCTAGGTTCAGTGCACTTTCAAGAAATTGAACCAACATGGACAGCTCTGGTTTGGAACCAACATTGCATCCGTGGATTGACAGGTCCATGTTAAACCATACATCCATGGTCCAACACCAGTCCCATGCAAAACAATGATCACCAAGTTTCAAGTCCCTGCAAAACCAAGACTTCAAGATGCATCAAGTGGTACATGCATATTTTGTATCTTTTCACTTTCATATTGCATTGAACGATGCTTATAATTGTGTAAATGTTTGCACGTTACAGATGTTGACTAAAGAATTGAGATTCTTTGCTTAAAGGAAAATTTAATTTGACCATTGAATAGATTTCTATCACAAGAAATAAAATATGTAGGGGGGAATAGTTGGGTTCTCAAATTTTAATAATTCACAGCTCGACTTCTGGTCGGAAAGAATTGTGAAAGGAATATGGTCAGCCACAACATTTGTCAAAGATTATGTAAGGTTTCTCTTTGCACACGTTTCTTGTATGCAAGTTGTGCACCCCAATTCTGATGCAGCCACTTGCTGCAATTAGAGTTGCAAATGGTACATCCTGAATATTATAGTTACTTAGCAAAAACAATTGGGTGCACATAGAAGTATTCTTGTGCGTTGCTGGTATTCATATTTTACACCATTCTCTACCCTAAAAAAAATTCGACTAGATGAGAATTTTCTTTTAATAGGATACATTAAATTTTTAACGTCGTTTAATTGTAGATAGTGGGTTTTAGATGTTTTTAATGGAATCTGTTGTAGCAAACCATTTCTTACAAGGTTTCCTTCAAGATTAGTATTGCATGGAGCATGACAAGAAGCTAAATTTCCAATTTCAGAAAAGTTAAGTTTCGAGACGTTTTATTGAGGGATCATTTGTAGAAAGTATGTATTTCAAGATGCAATTTACCATACCAGGGATTTCATCTTGCCATATGTAGTTTGGGATTGATGCATTTTTGTTGCAGATTTGCTCGTGTACTTCAGATGAATGTAAATCTAGAGTAATTGCAGCACATTGACTTGGTCCCTGCTTCTTTAAATTTACAATTCTCTCTGTTCTATAGTTGTTAGAGGAACTGCAATTTTCTATCCAAGTGAATCTCTTGGGTGTTGCAATCAGCATCTGCTCTGTTGACTGTGCAAGTTAGCTTGCACTGATACAATCATGGATCTGCCTATAATGAAAGGAGTAAAGAGGAGGTTATCTGCTGCCATCCAAGATCCCCTTTTCTGGATAAGTATGAACTTGCATCCTTCCATTTTTTTAATCTGGTTATTTTTATAGATGGAGTACATGTTTGTTTTTTTTAAGTGAAGTAATTGAGAACTTGTACTTTTCAAGTAAATGTGTTTAAATTTGTTGGATATAGCAAGTGACCAAAATTGTCCTTCTTACAGTGGCAGTAGGGCAAAATGAGGAATGAGTAGAACTTTTTTAAATGTGGTAAATATTAAAATGTTAACTGTAGAAATGTGAGCATTGCCAAGTGCATTAAATAGGTGGGACTACATTAAATGGCTTCTGAACCTGATGTTGTATTGGCCGTGTGAATAGTGCTAATGAAAAGTTAGGTTGAAACGTGTTCCAGGTAAAGACTATAAGTGAAAGGTTGTAAAGGAGGCGATTTTCAGCAGTTCAGCCAACTCCAGAATGGTGACCAGTGCTAGAAAGAAAATTTCCATGTAGGTTTTATTTTGTGAAAACTATTACAATTGCCTTCGTCTGTCATAAACTTTACTGAACTCTTGATCAGCTGTAAAAATATTCCAACCAGTTGAAAAACTCCTGAGGCAAATTAAGATTTTGAAGTTTGGAGCAAGTCCTATATTGAGGATTAAATTTTTGGACAGGGTCCTAGTTGGAATGTTTTTAAGGTATCTCTATTTAAAGAAAATTGCAGAGTTTTGACTTTTTATCTAGTGAAGTTCTGTGGTTCATTTTATATATTATTGTAAACTCTTAAATAAGGTTATAGGATCATCATTTGTTGGTACAAGCTTCTTACTGCTTCGTCTATGATATTTACTTGAAAGGTTATCCCAGGGTTGAGTTGGTCCTGAAGGAAAAGGGGTACTGCTCAAACATCCGGTGTGGTGGTCATTTCGAAGACCTTGCTGTACATTCTTAAGGGTAACTGGATCGGCATTGATTTTCGCTAAAAGACTTGTCAGGTTGGTTCTAATTCAGAATGCACCAGTAATATATAAGAAGTTGCTGTGGAAGCCATTTTGAAAACCTTGTTGAGCTATTTCTCCAGAATGGCTTGTCAAGTTAAGTTCTAAATTAAAATAATACAAAACTGTTTGGTATAGTTGCAGCTGTGACCATTTAAAATCGTCTCGTCGCTGAATACCTGCCAAGATGTGAATATTTTTCTGCCAATAGTATCAGTTCTGCAGAGGGACTGGTTTTATTCCATAGTAACTAAACTGTCGAAATCCACCAAGTTGTAAATAAGTCATGGTACCATCCATTTTTTAAAAAATGTAACTTTCTTTGTTCAAAAGGGCTTGTGTCATAGTCTAATATTTGCAAATTAAAAAGGCTTGTTCTTGCTACTGTACACTTCCTAAAATACTTGGAGGATTGCCTTGAAACGTTACAGGTACATTCATCCCATTGTACGATATTTGTGGCTGCTCTGAAAATGGTCTTTAAATCTTGGCACTATTACCCATGAATGGATGATTGTCATGTCAGGTTTGCACCAAAACACTTCTAAAGATATCCATATTGCCTTAAATAAAAATGGTGCCAAGATGACAGCCAATACGTGTAATACAGCAGCTAATTGGAAAATACTGAATTGCTGAAGAATCGGAGGTGGTTCAAATGCTCGACAGTTAAAAGGAAATAATGGCATACTGTTAATTCCTGTAAACTATTTTTGCCCAACAGAGTGTAGGTCCCTTCAAGGGATGTTAAGTTGATAAAAAGACTTTATGTGTTATTTTTCCAGATTTACTTTTGCACATGTAACCAGTAGCTTGATGTATTCTTATGAATCGGAAGTAATGTAACGTATCCACAGACCTGCCAACTCTCATGAATTTGATGCCAGTCTTGAGAAAATTACCCTTAAAATACGAACTTGTGGCATACAAGCAAAAACTACGGAAAAATGATCGTTGCCGAAAAATCTGGACAATTGGTTCACCCATATTTGATATGGATCCGGTTTTCATATTAGAATTAGTAAAATTAGTCGGGGTACCAGACTAACTTTACAGCAGCACCCCAGGCGCTTCAAACTGCACCTATTCATGCAAAGGATGTACATGATCAAACTGTTGATTATAGAATTTTTTTTTAAATGGTGTCCAGAAAGCGATGCATGTTTAAGATGAAAGGGAAAATTAGCTTCTGGAAAAGTGTTACCAAAACGGAAGAATAAAAAGGAGTATTCAGATTCTTGTGAATAAGCTGGAAAGGACACAATTACGTTTATTGGACATTACGTGCCAAATTGAGTATGTCTCGTGGCAGGAGATAGATTGCCGTTGTCAGGTGAAATGGAAAACGAATTTCCAAGAATTTACGTCAAGTTGAGAGATGGCAACAAACCATCGAGTTGCATAGGGTTTGGAACTAAAGTTTGTGCAACTGTACTAGTGGTAAATAAAGTTTACGCACACTTTACAAACTTTTCAGTTGAACATGATGTTTATCGTCACAGCATCAAATTTTTATTTATTTTCCAGCTTTTACAATAGCAGTTATTGATCTTTTGTTACACCTTACTGAAAACTGGTCAATCTTGGCGGAGAAAAATTGACTGACTTGCTGAGACGGACTTGTGAGGGTTGGCAGCTCTGTATCCACATGGTTTCATCTACTTTCTAACTTGGAAAACTTGTCATATAGCATGGAACAAAGCGCTGACATTAACTCCCTTCACACTCAAGTGCATAACCGCCTTGATATAATCATCCGCTGATGATTTTACATCCCAAGTTCAACCTTTGCAAGAGCAGAACATGAATATGAAAATAGAAGTACACTTTACTGCGAGTTGTCCATCCATTGCCAGCATCTTGGTAATTAAAAATAATATCCTGTATGATGTAATAAAAATTGTCAAATTCTAGATGGTGAAAAATATTCTCCAAAATAGTTTGTTCTCAAGAAAGTAAAAAGAGCCTTCAAAGAAAACGTTTTAAAAATGGTTCTTTTTAAGGAAAAGAAAACAAAAACCTGCTCAAGCCTTTTTAAGAAGATTTAAAAAAGCACAAACTTTTTGGGCATGATTAAAAAATGTTGGAAGTAGAAATGCCCATGACGTTTCAAATTGTGAAATGGCCAATTGTCTAGTTTGGGATTGGGGAAGGATGGTAATAATAGGGAACCATTGATTGTATTCTGGGTAATGGACAGGTGAGGAAGCCATTTTTAAACGTTGCTACTCCAGCTTAAAAAAGGCATCCCAATGCACAAAATCTGGTTGGGTCCTTTAACAACTGGGGAGATGGCCAATATGTGCATTCATGGACTTTTTTTATGTTTTTAATGGTTTTCTGAGGGGAGGGGAAAAGGTGCTAATGGAAGGCAGATTGAATTGTATTCCAGGAAAGAAGAGGAGCATCCACTACAGAACGAATGGACCAGTGGGAAGAAGAAAAATTTCCCCATTGGATAAGCAGCTCTGTCATAGTAGGAGAAAAGGTGGAAATTTTTACAAAGTATTTCTTTGGTTTGTCTTCGTAAAGAAACCATTGGAACATTTGACTTTTTGTTTACTGTCTAATGAAAGTATTGTCAGTGGTATTCCTTCAAATTATTCTCCTTTGATATTACAAAAGGAAAGGCATCATTCAGAGAATAACAAATGCTGTCAAATCAGTATCTTCCATAACACTGGTAAATTCGGCCTGATAGGATTTGTTGGTACAATGACTATTCTAGGACTCTTTCCCAAATGCTTTACTATTTTACTTTTATCTTTCACAAATGGTGTCTGTCTCTATGACCAAGACACGGCAAGTCTAATAGCAAGCCTTTACCAAATAAAAATGCTCAAACTTTGTCAACTATAAAGATCTATTATGTACAGATGGTACATTGTACTCTTTCTAAATGTGAATCATAAGAAGCCATTAGTGAGAGTGCAAGTGTCCTGTGAAGCTGTCCATAAATTGGTATTTTCAATTTTTCTACAGCGTATGCCAAAATATAAAACCTGCAATATAAAACCTGTACAATTTTAATGTTGATGGAAATTACTTTTGCTGTTAAACAAATCGAGTGTAACTACTTCATTTTATGAAATAGATGGGCATTCATGGTCTTTAAATGTTGTGGGTAGGGAGAAGTGCTAATGGAAGGCAGATTGAATTGTATTCCAGGAGAGGACGACCAGTAAAAAGATGGAAAAGGGAGGGATTTTCAAAAATGGTTGGAGCATCAGCTTCACAGTACATAGCTCAGGGAAGAAAAAAAAAGATCTCCTCCTTAGGTCATCACGTCATTGCAGCAGGAGAGGTCTGAATTTCTAGAAAGCATTTCTTCCCTTTTTGTCCTTGCAAATAAACCAGTTTTCTCTATACTGTAATTTATACTGTATCACGGTCCTATTCATCAAATTCTTTTTCGTCCTCAGTAATTCTTCTTCCTTGAAACAACAAAAAGAAATGCATTTTTCACAGAATAACAAATGCTGTGCTAAGAGTCTTGTAGAAAATTGGTAAATTAGGATTGGTAGGATTTGTTGGTGAAAATGACTCTTATAGGAATCATTGTTACTTGGATTGGTGTACTTTGATCTTTTGCAATAAAATTGTTTGGTTGTAGGACCTGAAGGTACGTGTCCAGTCTAATAGCAAGTCCCTGACAGATGATGTCCAAAGCTGGTCAAGTGGTAAAGGCCTATTTTCTGTAGATGGTAGTATATCAAATGATGTTTTAGCAAAACCCATCAGAGGTTGTGTAGGAAGTGTTCCTGTGTGTAGGTGTCCATCAAATGGGACTATATTCAATTTCTCGAGTTGAAAAGTTGGCAAAATGTAAACTTTGTAAATTTCTTCAGTGGAAAAAGTCGTTCAGTTTAAAAAAGTTCCTCAGATTCTCAGTTTTGAAAGTTTTAAACGAGATAAATTATACAAAGTAGATTCTTGAAAAATAATTTAAATGATTTCCATTTCAGCATGTTTTTTTATTACTGTCATTCCAAAGTCATATTAATTTTTTTTCATTCCTTGATTCTAATTCCTTGAAACTGCAAAATGAAATGCATTTTTCACAGAATAATGCTGTCCCAAAAGAGTCTCGTAGAAAACTGGAAAATTACACATCGTAGGCTTTGTTGGTGAAAATAACTCTCTCGTAGGAATCCCTGCCACTTGGTTTGGTGTACTTTGATATTTTGCAATAAAATTGTTCGGTTCTAGGACCTCAAGGTACATGTCAAGTGCAATAGCAAGTCCCTGCCAGATGATCTCCAGCCTTGTAGACTGATAAAGGTCCATTTTTTATCCACAGTATATCGCATGTTTGTGAGAAGACCATTAGGGAGTGTTGAAACTGTTCCTGTGTGTAGCTGTCCATCAAATGGTACTATTTTCAATTTCTTTTGTTGAAATGACGATAATTGTACAAAGTAGATTCTTGAGAGTTTATTTGAGTGAGTTACAATTTAGCATGTACATTCATCGGCTTCAGTCTATATTGTCTTGCGGGTGGTTTGGGGATGATACATTTTTGTTACAGATTTGCTTCTGGACTTCTGTTGAAGCTGTGGGTATCAACATTAATATAGCACATCCACATGGTCCCCACTTCCTATACCTCGATCTTCCAACTAGGATACGTTAACTGCGATCTGACTTTTCAAAGAAGCCTTTCTCCTTTCCCTGAGGGCATGATTGCCAGCGTGTTGTGATCTTTAGGTCTATTTCTGTGTGCCAGTAAAGCCGATGTAAAGATTGTCCCAGATGGATTGATGTGTATGAAACAAGGGGTGGAAAGGACATAACTTGTGGCAATGAAAGATCCTCTCATTTGGATTGGTATGAGCTTGATGTTTTGTTCTCATATTTTGTGTATACAAAAGAGGAAAGTTCTGGATGAGAAATATATTAGAAAAGCTTGATTCCATTCCTTTAAAAAATATTTTGCAAGAGCAAGAGCATTAACGAGTTCCAATTAGTACTGTTTCCATATGGTTTATAAAACTTGCTTTTGATGATATTAAAGAAACACAAGTGTATCCAATTCATTTTATCAAATAGATGGGCATTGACGGTCTTTAAATGTAAAGTTTGTTGTGGTTGGTGGGAGGTGCTGATGGAAAAGCAGGTTGAATTGTTTTCCAGAAGAAGACCACCAATAAAGGAAAGTTAAGGGAGCGATTTTGAAAAGAACTGGAACCTCCACTTGCGAAGACTTATATCAGCTGAAGAAAGAAAATTTCCTCATTAGGTCAGCACCTCAGTAGTTTTATTAAAGCCGATGTAGAGATTGTCCCGGATGGATTGATGTGTATGAAACGGGGGGTGGGGGTGGAAAGGACATAACTTGCGGCAATGAAAGATCTTCTCTTTTGCATTGGTATGAGATGTTCTGTTCTCATATTTTGGGTATACAAAAGGGGAAAGTTTTGGATGAGAAATATATTAAAGTTTGATTCCATTCCATTAAAACATATTTAAAAGAGCAAAAGCATTCACGAGATTAAATTAATACTGTTTCTATATGGTTTATAAAACTTAATTTTAATGATATTAAAGAAACAAAAGTGTATCCACTTCATTTTATCAAATAGATTGACATTCATGGTCTTTAAATGTAAAGCTTGTTGTGGGTGGGGGGAGGTGCTAATCGAAAGGCAGATTGAATTGTTTTCTAGAACGAGGTCCCCAATAAATGAAAGTTAAGGGAGTGATTTTCAAAAAGGTTGGAAGCTCCACTTGTGAAGACTTGGCTCCGTGGAAGAAAGAGAATTTCCTCGTTAGCTCGGCACCTCAGTTGCAGCAGGAGAGAAGGTCTGAATGTTTAGAATGTATTTCTTTGCTTATATTTGTCTTTGTAAAGACACCGTTGGAAGATTTGACTTTGTTTTCTCATTATTTAAATGCTTTTCACAGTCGTATTCAATTGTTTTCATTTCTCGAAAAGATGATTCTTCCTTGAAACTACAAAATGAAATGCATTTTTCACAGTATAACCAATACTGTGCCAAAAGATTATCTTGTAGAAAATTGGTAAATTAGGATTGGTAGGCTTTGGTGAAAATAACTTTTTTGTAGGAATCCCTGCCGCATGGTTTGGTGTACTTTGATCTTTTGCAATAAAACTGTTTGGCTGTAGGCCCTGAAGGTACGTGTCAAGTCTAATAGCAAGTCCATGCTAGATGATCTCCAACCTTGTCGACTGGTAAAAGTCTATTTTGTATAGATCGTACATCGCATGATGTTTGTGAGAAGGCCATTAGTGAGTGTGTAGCTGTCCATCAAATGGTACTATTTTCAATTCTTTAGTTGAACATTTGCAAAAGATAAAATTTGTAAATTTCTTAAGTGAAAATGTCATTCAATTTCAAGATGTTCCTGAGATTCTCAGTTTCGAATTTTTTAAATGAGATCAATTGTACAAAGTAGATTCTTGAAAGATTATTTCAGTGATTTCCAATTTAGCATATGTAGATTCATCAGCTTCAGTCTATATTGTCATGGGGAGTAGTGGGGGTGGTTTGGGGATGATACATTTTTGTTACAGATTTGCTCCTGGACTTCTGTTGAAGCTGTGGGTATCAACATTAATATAGCACATCCTCATGGCCCCTACTTCCTCTGCCCCAGTCTTCCAACTAGGATACCTTGCTGCCATCTGATTTTTCAAAGAAGTCTTCCTCCTTTCCCTGAGCGCATGATTGCCAGCATGTTGTGATCTTTAGGTCTATTTCTATGTGCCAGTAAAGCCGATATAAAGATTGTCCCGGATGGATTGATGTGTATGAAACAGGGGGTGGAAAGGACATAACTTGCAGGAATGAAAGATCCTCTCATTTGGATTGGTATGAGCTTGATGTTCTGTTCTCATATTTTGGGTATACAAAAGGGGAAAGTTTTGGATGAGAAATATATTAGAAAAGCTCGATTCCATTCCTTTAGAAAATATTTTGCAAGAGCATTAACGAGATCAAGTTAGTACTGTTTCCATATGGTTTATAAAACTTTCATTTGATGATATTAAAGAAACACAAATGTATCCACTTCATTTTATCAAATAGATGGGCATTCATGGTCTTTAAATGTAAAGTTTGTTGTGGGTGGGGGGAGGTGCTAATGGAAAGGCAGATTGAATTGTTTTCCAGAAGAAAACCACCAATAAAGGAAGGTTAAGGGAGTGATTTTGAAAAGGGCTGGAACCTCCACTTGTGAAGACTTGGCTCGGTGGTAGAAAGAAAATTTCCTCATTAGGTCAGCACCTCGGTTGCAGAAGGAGAGAAGGTCTGAATGTTTAGAATGTATTTCTTTGCTTATATTTGTCTTTGTAAAGACACCGTTGGAAGATTTGAGTTTGTTTTCTCATTATTGAAATTCTTTTCACAGTCGTATTCAATTTTTTTCATTT
>JAECUM010028403.1:0-49588 GCA_016617855.1 Megalonaias nervosa | reverse complement strand
AATCGTTTGCAAATATCAGCTGCTTCATTAATAATTTCTGGGGAGTTATTACCAGCTCGTTTTCCTCCGATGAGAATTTCTAGTCGATCAACATCAGCAAGAACGTTATTGGGACAAGTAATAAGACCACTTCCTAAACCACTTCCAGTTGCGCCAGGAGCGTCTTGAAATTCTTCTTCTTCTTCTTCCTTACTTGTTGTTTGGACTGGTTGTAATCGTTTTTTTTCTTGTTCTAGTTGTTGTTGTTTTCGTTCTTGTTGTAGTCGTGGTGATGATGGTAATTCTGGATAATCACGAAGTGATTGCTCAAATGGTTTTGGTGTTTTTTGTTTCTTTTCTTGTCGTTTTTGTTCTCGTTGTTGTCGTTTTTGTTTCTTTTGTTTTTCCTCCTCCCTTTTTCTTGATTTAATTAAATCATTAATTTCACTAATATAATTCTGATATAATGGATCATCAGCTCTAGCTTGTTCAACATTCTTATTTATGCGATATAAATATTTTCTCCATTGATCACTGTTTTTAATATCTTTATCGTGTTCAGGTTTCATTAATTTATCTCTCGACTAAAACCATCCACAGCAAACTCAGCTAGTTGATATAGTTTCAAATTTTTAATTACTTTAATAGTTTCTTCATCAAATTTATTTATCAATTCAGCATTTATTGTTACACTACTCTTTCGTTCAGGATCTAGTGCTTCAGCACCTTCTGCTTCATCATCTTCTTCTTCAGCACCTTCAGGTTGATCTTCATCTTTAGGTATTTCCGGGACTGGTATCGCAGCAGCTATTTCGGCTGGAAGTTCACGTAAATTTTTTTTTGTTTTCTTAGTTCTTCTTGCTATTTTTTCAGTTCCTTCAGCTATTTTTCCAGTTGCTTCAGCGGTTTTCTCCAACACAGGTTGAATATCTTTAGTGGTCTCAGTGATAGGTTTAAATAATTTTTTTGTATCCTCTTCAAATTCAACTTGAGATTCCTGACGCGATTGTAGTTGTTGCTTAACAGAATCACGAACGGGTAGATATTTTTTAATTGCCTTTAGTCGCTCTCGAGCTAATTTAGCTGAGTGTGGTTCTCCAGTACTCATTATTGATAATATCTATATGGCTGTTTAATTTATAGCAGCAGAGAGGGTGAATGACATACGCACGTGACCAGATTGTGAAAAAATCTGGTCAATTAAAGAAATTTTCATTATTAAGACAAAAACTTCTTTTTTTTCAGGGAACCCTTAATTTTCAAAAATAAGGTCTCTACAAAGTTGTAGGGTCCACCCTCTCTGCTGCTAGTCTCTTGACAACTGTATCCTACCGGTACAGTTTAAAAATTCACTAATGTGTACAATTTAAAACTCACTAATGTGAATAATTTAAAAACTTTCATTATTTCAGTATTTTCTATTTCCTCCTTATGTTATGTTGCTTCTCTGAAATTAGTAGGTTTCAATGTTGTCAAACGAGCACTCGCTGGTGACAGAGGCAATCCCAGATCCAGAGAATTATCTTTTGCAATCTGTAAGCTAAGTTGCCAATTGGAACATATTTGCTACTCTATTTTACCACAGCTAAGTTACCAATTGTAACATATTTGCTAATCAATGATGCAACAGCTAAGTTGCCAGTTGGAAAAGATTTGCTAATCAATGATGCCACATCGTAGATAAAAACATCTAACATTTATTGAGATATTTAGCAGTTCCAGATTTCGTGTCTTATTTTTCATTTCCCACTTATCTTTGGAAACTCTTCAGTTAATTTTTCTTTATCAGTTTTCTGTTTCAATTGTTCATTTTCAATAGTTACGTTCGAATTCTTTTTGTACTTTTGCTTTTCTGTAGAATATAATTATTATTGTTTTGTCTTCTGTAAATCTTTATCCAGCTGTCCATTTATCAACGAAATATAACCTTGCAAATTTATGTGCTACAAAGGTGTGATGAATCACACTTGTCTACATCTAATCTTCACTATTAAAATAATAGACAAATTGTTTGCCTTAATGCATCATTCTGTATACATCAGTCATACTATAGACGTGCATAATCTTTCACAGGCTCAAACTTATCATGCTTATGATTACTGCTACCAATGTATTGTGCTACTCCAGCTCCTCTGCAATGGCAAACGGCGACAAGGATTTACTATCCCAAGACTTCGACATCATCTAATTTTTTATTGGCATAATAGTTTCAGCTAGTTTCCAAATATTCAAGGATTCATCATATCCTTTCCATTTTAAGATATACATGCTGTTTACCATTCATTCTTTTGGTCTTTAAATTTGATTCATCTTTGTATATGTCCTCTTCTTTGTTGTATGGAGATAATTATTATTTATAAAACACGCCCTCCATATCCAATTCGTACAAGCCTTCCAATTTACAATTGGAGCAACTATAATTACTTGCCAGATTTTAAATTTTTCCTCGGTACAGGTAGAAAGGTAGTTCTTTAAAAATGATATGATTTTCGAAATTCTGCCTATATCGCCGATTTTAAGTTTTGGTGGTTCAGATGTATTTGTTGTTAGGTTACCCAACAGGTCAATCGATAAATTTGTCTGTTTTCTTTCTTGTTTGCTTCAGTTGGGTCATTTCCACTAATCTGTGATAAATGCTTTTCTAACCTTTGATTAAATTTAGTAAAACTTCAACAGTAGGTAATTAAAGTTACTACAGGCACATTTTATAATCGATTTGGACTTGCCCACGCATAAATAAATAAATAATCATACTTTTACTTTTCTTGGACGAGTTTCTGTGCTCACTGTACATTAACTCAATATTTGACGATTGTCTGTACTCACTGCACATCAGCTGTGACGATTGTCTATGCTCACTGTACATCAACTCATACTTTTTATACGAATGAGTCTTAAAAAGAATATATGGAATAAAAGAGGACATGAACACTAAATTATATCCGCAAGGTGACAAGCAAAATACCGCCTTAGAACTTATTAAGTTTTGCAAATATGCTCGATTTTTATGGTAACGGTTAGTATGGACCAATTATCTCATTTCGCAACAGCTTTACATAACATGTAGCACGCTCCTAAAGTGAGGATGAGCGAAACGTATTCTTCTTTCTTTATAATATTGACCTTGCTGGATATCTTGTCCACCATACAATCTACAAAATTGGAATGCGTCTTTTCAGACGCACAAGCAACGTCTGGTTCTATTGGGCAAAGCCCGGTTTATCTACTGCACAATCAACGCCTGGTTTGATTAGACAAAGCCTGAATTATCAAGAATTTTCCAAATACCCTATATACATGAGGCCACCTTACTTAATTAGGTGCACTCAGATATTATGAATTTTGATTTCATTGTGGTGTACCCAATTATTAAACCTTACAATTTTCAGCCCCACTAAACTAGCATGTTTATAAGGTTACCCCACCACCATGTCCGAATGTTAAAATGTTTCTTTAACGGTATACCTCAATTTGCACCGAGTTTAGTTTGGGGTGCTTTGGTATATTAATTTTCCCATCGACATTTCTTTATAGGATCCTTTTTCAGAAATAAAACATTGTTTTATAAAGGGTCTTAATATTATTTATTTTTTACCTAGCCTTCCTGCATCCATAAGCTGATACTGAAGTTCTAGGTTCTCTATCATAATTGCATATCAACCTCAAAGCCTCCCGGGTTGCCATTAAATGGTCTTCGTTTACAAACGTGCACCAATCCGAATCTTTTGGCGCTTCAAAGAAAAAAAATATTACTAAAAAGATATCTTTCTTTTTTTTTCTTATAATTTTTTCTTCTTTTTTCAATAAAAATAAAAAACAGAAAGATGTAGTTCTAGCAGTCCAGCCTATCAAGATGAAAAAGGAGATGCGGAAACATTGTTCTCAAGTAAAGTATAAAAAGAACAAAAATGGAGACAAAGGTTCAGTCTGATAGTAGTCTGCTAGAAAAATTGTCCACAGAAGAAAGGTTCGTCCGTGAGACTAAAAATATTTGATCGTGTTGACATGTTTTAGTCTTCTGCAGACACAAGACACATTTGATGAAACACTTTTATGAATCTGATAACATATTATTTCTTAGGGTTTCTTTTCTGTTATTTTGTCCATAATTGATACAAAAATTCACGATAAATTAACACTTGAAATTATATGCGCCTGTTTTATATTTTGTCTTACTGTTATTTATTTATTTATTAATCAAATAATATATCGTTTCTAGAAAAAATTGGAAATGAGTCAAATTTAGCAAACAGCTTTACAATGATGAATCCTCGACAATTTCATTATACAGTATTCACTTACAACATTTAGAGGGGTTATGGCCCTTATTTCCTATCCTACTAACTGTTCCTTTCCGCAGCCAATCATTGTTGGACTTCAAGAAAATTTGGGAGGCAGCTCTATATTGACTAGACCTTGAACTCCAAGATTCCCATCATTACATAGCATCATTTACAGGATTTATGCCCCGTGATTGCCTGCACTCCAGACTTTGTTTCAGTGGGATAACTTTACCAAGGTTTGTTGGATTTCAACCAAGTAAGCAAGGGACTTTATATTCATGAGGCATTGATATAATTCAATTTCCAAGTTCCAACATATAATTTACAGGAGTTATGCCTCTGATATCCCGTCCTCATTCCTTTTGTTTCCGTGGCAGAACGTTTATCACGATTTTTTGGATTTCGACCAAATTTGGTATGCTGCTTTATGCCGATGAGACGTTGAAAGAGTTGGACCTGTTCTTGACATAATTTGCAGGGATATACCTCCTGGTTGTTCGTCCAACCGGTTTTGGTTTCACACAATTGGTAATAATGTTTTCATTCATATATCTTTTACTGAGTACTTTTTCAATTAGGGTTTAAATTGCTGTACTTAATTCACCCTCCTACCACCTCCCTCCGTTGGAATGGAAAATCCCTTTACTGATTCCCACATATTAGGTTTAATTGCGAAAATGAGCGAATGAGCGGAAGACGCATCTGATTGGTCAGTTTATCCTATGGAACAGTTGTCAGCAACCACGAATTCGAAATGGCATCACGAGGTAGATTCGTGCTATTCCACAAGTTTTCAAGCAAAGGATTTGATCTGGAAATATTAAGAACATATTGCCGAAAGGACTTTTCAGCCAACCTAACTGGAGTACCGTGAGAAATACCAGTGTCTACAATGTATATCAACGTGTTGCGGACACATTAGTCTGCACCAACTGTACGAATTTAATCAATGTCCGAGATGATACCCCAAAAGCGTCCATCAGTAACAGTACAGATTTGGGGGCTGATTTATCAGACTATTGTACAATTTCATTAACTCGATAGTTTATAGCCATGTTTACACCAGGTATCACCTGCAGGGATGCGAGAAGGCTGCATATATATTTTATTTTCAGACAAAACAAAACAATAATGGTACCAATTGCAATCGTGCCTGTTCTTTTTGTTTCCGAAAAAAACCACATAGAAAAAACAGTTATGATTTTAAAACCAATTAACACTTAGTGTGAGATGTAACAATAAGGACGTGAAAGCAAGACCTTCGACGGGATTAAAATTCGATATCTCTTGCATAATGTCGATTAAACTACTCCAATCCGAACAGTTTGGTAAATTTATCATTTCATTATAAAAACATAGTAAGGGAGTTTGCAACCACGTGTTTTCATCTGTTAAAGGTAAACTTTTCCTATAGTGCACAATCAAGTACACTAATAATTATTTTTTTAAAACAAAAAGTCGTTGTTTTGTCCGATTCTTCAGAGCAAAAATTGTGGAGGCGCATGTATTCATATGCTTTGTGTGATAAATATTATTTTTAAGTAGGGAAATCACCACTATAGAAACGAAAATTTAACAAAATCGCTTAATTCATGCTTTATTTGAGCTGGGTCCCATTTTTGTAAAGCAATGTATGTAAAGTATACTCACCATTATTTGACTTCTATTTATTAAATTTTTAAACTCGAAACCCGGCATCTTGTGACAAAAGCCCATTAAATTAATATAAAGGAAGAATGGTGGAAATGTATTCTTTTAGTTCATACGCCAATTTACGGAAAGAGGAAGTTTGACTACCATTCACTGACCTAAAATAACTTAGTTTATAGATATTTGAAAACGGGGGAACCCACGTCTCAATTTTTGTACAAGAAAAAAAATCAATTTTCAAAATGATCTTATCATAGGGTGTTGTCATTGGCAAACTATTCTAGAATTTGGTACAAAATTCACCTAATATAATCATACACTCGAGAGAATAAAGACGGATATAGAGTGATAAATAGTGTTGATAGTTTACACGTCATAGATTTATTAAGAATTCTGAATGGACATTTCCAAAAACAGAAGACATATCATTGGAGGGCACTGAAACAGTCACTCCATGTCACTTTTAAGCTTGATGTCATTGCTGTGATTTGAACACAAGTCAAAGTAATCTTGCGCCGGGTAACTTTTTCCCTTGATTTCTTAAACATTGTTCGATATCACCCCTTCCAACACACACACACACACACACATTTTAAATTGATACAGCAAAAAGTACACGGAGATAACAACATGCTTTGATTTCTGTCTGGTTTCTGGTGACCGATTCACATTAGCTACGAGTAATATTAGCCTTCATGATAGATCTGGCCCGCGTTCATAAAACTTATCAACGTAAGTACATTCTCAAATGAAAAGAAAATTACCCATATGTAAAATGTTTAGGTTCCGTATCATACGTTATGTTAATCCCGTTTCATGAAAGTGGGACCAGATCAGTAAATCTTTAATTTAGAAATGAGATTTTCTTTTAGAACATTGAGGGAAACGGTGTTATTTTTTCTTTATAAGGGATAATGATATATAAATAGGATACGAGATTTAAAACCCTTACAATTTGTTTTGATGTATACGTCTTGTATTCGCAATGAAGTGACCCAAGACACAACTTACTAAAAAATATATATAACCATGTTTTCCACCACGTTCGCGTATTGTCTCAATATCTTTTATAAAATACGAACGCAACAAGGATGTTTTCAATCACGTCCGTGCCTCAAGAATTTAAAACCGTTTTTCAAACCCACGTTAAACTTTTAAAACAGCCATGATTTCAATCACATCTGCGTTCAAAGAAATTTCAATCGTTTTGAAAATATATGTTAGATAACAAGGATGCTAGATCCCCTAAACACAAAATAGCACATCATCACCATACAGTGACAGCAAGAGAGCAAATGAGATAGTACAAACACGCACACAACAACAAAAATACTCCACACATAAACATCTTATTTTTAATTTACAATATTACTAATTAATTACATCCTTTTTTCCCAAAACATTTTTAATAGGTTTTAGATAGAAAATGACAAACCCAAAATTTGAAATAAATAAGCTTGTCTCCAAACGCGAAAAAAGGAAATAGCACAGACAACAAAGCAAACACAAAAGCGCATCACAAAGGAGACAAACCACTTGATTTACAGGCAAAAGTCACAAATTCAAATCTAACACAATGGGGATTTAAAGGAAAAGAAACTAATAAACAGGTTCTTATGCCTGGAGGGAGAGAAGTACAAGCCTGAGTTTAATACCTAAAGAGAATAAAGAAACTGCAAGAATTAAAATAGAATAAAACAACAGCAACCTCGATCCAAATCCTTTTTACAATATTTTATATATTATTTTATTATCTTTGTCACAGAATGAAAACATCGAAAAAGGAGACTATGACAGGGAAAACAACATATTGTTATAAGTAATATATTCGACAATTCGACGAAACGAGGTGACATCTCCAAGTTCCAACTAGTATAAAAATGCTGAGATGGGACTAGGGAGTGCTAACAAAACCGTCTTGTATTTCTAAAACTAATTTGGGGGTTGAGGTAGGGGTCTGTATTTTGTTTCCAAAGGGGAATAACTCCGCAATATGTAATTCTCAATAGTCAATATTCTGGGTTACTTCCTTTGCTTTCCTTGTGATACAAACGGATGGTATGTTAAGTGAAAAATTTAATTACATGGCATACAAATTTAGAACTACTTTTAATTGCATTGAATTTTAATAACATGTGCAGATCTTGCTTATAACAAGAATAATTGGACATCTTGATAATATAAGCATATTTCCAAAGTTTAATGAAACTGATCAGAAATAGTGAACAATCTCAGCCTTTCTGATCCAAGATTATGTCATCCGTATGCATTGATCTTGATCAATATCATATGTGGATCTCACTCATTATTCAACTCATGCATGATACTGTTCATATATGTATATATTCCATGTTTGATAAAACTCAGATCAGAAATATGGCCTCCACAAGTGGCAATAAGATTTGCCAATCCTTAACAAAATCACCTCATTAATATGCATGGATCTTGCTCATTATGGAACTTGTCCAAGATCTTAATGTAAGCATATATTCAAAGTTTTATCAAAGCTGAATCAGAAATATGGAATCCTGAGTAGTAGCATACTCAGTCAATCAGATGAAAGATCACCTATTATTATGCATGGATTACTCAACTCGTCTGAGATCTTAGTGATATAAACATATAATTCATCTTTGATCAAAGTTTGATCAGAAATATGGCCACAGTTCTAATACAAGAACACCTCAACAATATTCATGGCTACATCTGTTATGTGTATTTAATTTGCATTGTTTGTTAGTTTTTGTTTATTTCATTACATGCTATTATAATGTAACAGTGTATGTTGGACTTAACCTTGTCCAAAATCGAGTTCATTTCTGCTTGAATTGACTTTTTTAAGTTTCATTCTGTTACTATTTTACACAGCTAAATTATTTTCTGTGTGTATGGATTTAAATTCAGTATTATCATTAATAGAAGTAAATATGTTTATTTGGGTCTAGGTTTTGGAATTTCTGTAGTGTATTTTACATAGTCCATGTCCTGGTTTTGTTTGTAAACTTTAGGATCATTCTTGATGGTTGTTTTCCATTAGGTAATATTTTTTTATAGAAAATGCTAATTGTGACCTGAGGTCAAGTAGAGAATTATATAATCTTGTAACTGAGATAATTTTTCAGTCATGCTCAAAGATCCAGCACTTTCAAGTTGTACTATATGTTGTGGTCTGTATTTCATTTTTGGGCTGGAAATTTTATTTCTTAAAATTATTGAATTCAAGTGATTATTTTGTCTGGAAATACAAAGGTGCTCTGATAAAATTCATGGACAGAGACATTCACTGGAATTCATACTGAATTCAAACCTGGAATTATATTACTGTGATTCAACAAAAGACTGTTGACACATCAACACTCTACAAGATACCACTGCCACATCATCACCTTCAGTTTTGTGGATTTATTTGGACTTCTACTAAATTTTATTTAGGACTTTAAATTCTTAGGACTTGTGTCAGTAATTCTCAGATTATTATGGGATTTAATTTGCAATACAGTAAGTTCTTTTTTCTAATTTTCACTTTTTATTCAAGGAAAATAAATGATTTGTTGAATTTTACAAAGCTTGTTGCTTTTCACTCTTTTGTTACTTATCTTAAGATCACAGACTCATAACACATCTCAATGTCAAATCTTTGAGATTTTGATGACACAAGTCAATATTCGAAATCTGATAAAAATCAAATGAGAAATATGGACTTCAAAAGTGGTAGAAAACAATTGTTGATGGACAGGTGACACATGACACATGATGATTGCAGGGCCATACCAAAAACTCAATGGGCTTTATGACAAGGTAAATTACAAAAGAAATTTTCTAAGAAGAATGTAGTGGCATAAAAGTAAGTTTTTCTGGTCTTGCATAACAAAAGAAAAGAAACACTTCCAAAGATTTAATAAATTCATATATCTCTTTTCAAAATATATATATAAAGAGATGTAGTCATTTTTAATCAGAATAAATTCATTTATAAGAAAATACGTCCAAAGTGAATAATTATTTAAATTATTGGGAACAGATTTACACATTATAAATATCTGTAGATTATTGCACTTGTGAAAGTAAACAGACAAAATATTAATAAGAAACATTTACCTATATCATAATGAGCCTGATCTTTTACAGTGTGACCCCAATATCAACAGGCCTCTTAGATACCTTAAGTGCAAGCAATCCACAAATTTTGGTCAATGAGCACTGTCTTGAACTAAGTTAATATTCAAAAAATAGTTTTCTTTGTTCAATCACTGTGACCTTGACATTCTACCCTGAAATCAAGAGACTTCTTCCTTACTCCAAGTAAAAGAAATCAATCAACAAGGCTTGGTCAGGTCTGTGATGTAGAACTCCATTATTATTGTTTTAGTCAGTGATCTTGACCTTTGCACTTGATTCCAAAATCATTAAGATTCTTCCTTATCCTATGTGCAAGTCATCCATGACAATTGGTAGCAATAAATGATGGAGAACTCAAGTTATTGTGCAGAAATGAAATTGATAACTAACTGATGGATGCACAGACAGACAGGTGGACAGAATCATAATGTAATATGCTCCACCTTATGGTGGGTGAATAAAAAAGGCAAGAACTTGAACTTGGTTTAAAAACACAATATATATGAAACAATAGTGAAGTATTGTACACAAACCAAAATAGTACCATCAAATTATTGAAAAAAAAAAGATAATACTACAAAACTGGAAATGAAATATAATTGATTTAAAAAAATACTGAAAATTGCGCAGACCAACAGAAAATACTATTACAAAGTTCAGATCACTCAAAAATCTTCATGAAGTTCATCAGAAAATAGTTTGTTGAATAGGTAACTGACCATAATTAAATTATCAATTATCACAATGGCACTGTTTTGTAACTAAAGAAATATAAATAAAAAATAAATAACATAAAATAAATTTAAAATAAAACTGAAAATATAAATATGGATATTGCATTATTGTATTTAGATTTTTTTGTATAAATAAATAAAAAACTAAAGGAAAGTGTACCCAATAAATTATTAAAGAAAAAAACTGCATAAGCACTTTCATTCAGTTGGACTCAAGTTAACTAAGTTTTTCCACTATGTAATTCTCAATAGACTGTTTTCATTTGCTGGCTGCAAATTCTGCACCAAGGTTACCTCTTGTTATAAATGAATAAAGAGCAAAAAATATCAAATTTGCTCTTTGATAAAGCAAATTTCATGCTCATATTTTAGAAAGCAAAATGCTGTTTGCATCAACAGCTGTCTAAATCTTATTCAGATGGCTTCACCCAAAATTGTCAAATTTTGCCAAAGTGAACTCTGAAATATAACTTCATTTATAGGATTAAAAAAAGGAAATAGCAGATCTACTGTAAGGGAAATAACTCTTGGTAAAGACGTTCATAAGAACCAGAACTCTAATATCAAATCACAGATGTGAGATTTATCATGTTCTTTGACTAGTGTGATGAAATCTAAATTGTCCTTAGATTTTGCATTCTCTGACCAACATTATTCTTTTAGAGCTAGATTTGTTTACAAAACATAAATGCATGAAAGACTCCCAAAAAGTTCAAAGAGTTCAAAAATTTCCCCCAAAAGTGAAATTTTATAGAATCATGTGTATGAAATTTAATTTCTCTATATAAAGTATTTTTGTTTGCTGTGCTAATGAATTTTCTGGGTTTGAAGGATGTACAGATGTATAGGTAGACAGGACCAATTAAGATGCCTTCATTGCAAGTCACACATGCTTACAAATTTAAAACTTCCATATTTCTTGTTTTTTTTCGTAATAAAATGAATTGCCAGAATAAAATTTAAATGCTGAGTGTTTCTGTTTTACTATGCCATGCACTGAAAAATAAACATTACATGTAAATTTAAGATATTTAAAAACTATACTGAAACTTGGGTCCCAATCCTATAGTGCAACACTACACCAGCAGAAATGCATTTACAAAAAAACATACTGCTTTTAGCTGCATACAAGGGTTATTTGAAAAGTTGTGAATATTTTGTAACGACGTTTTTGTTTCTTTGAACCTGTCTGACAACATAATATTCTTTAAAAGGGTCTGCAGCTGTGTGTCTAGCATGCTGGACACCTGCAGATATATGCACATTTTGCAACAAAGGTAAAAGACAGCGACCTAGACATTTTGTCGAGAGCAACTCTGCTACTGAGCAAAGAATCAAAGCATTTCCGTCCCATTTATTTATAGAAACTAGCAATTATTTCCATGCATATGTAGGTTTTAGATATAAAGGGAGGTAACTAAAAGACCCTACTTACTGAATGGGTCTATATGAAATGCTGTGACACTCACTCAAAGTACCAGTAATAGTCTAACAGGAAAATACACTGTTTAGGTCTTGCTCAATGAATGGGTGGAAACCTTAAGTAATAATGATGTCCATCTGTCTATCTCTTTGCAGCACAACTTTTATAGGGTTTTGCTGAATTTCAAGCAAAGTTGTGTTGAAACTGGTTGATTTATGCCACCCCTAATTATTTGTGCATTCACACTTTGCTTTCTACTATATAACTTTAACATATTTGACTGGCTTTAATTTTAGGTGCAGTTCTCAATATATTTTAATTGTCAGGATTCTGTATCCCCATCTGATGGAGTCAATGACTGTCCATTCAATTTGTGTTTTTTGCAGCACAAATCTTTCTGGGATTCTTGTACTTTAATCAAATGCAGATTTATATTGACAATATTGTACACAAATTTTATTATCTAAATCCTAATTAGAAATTTCTAGAGTTATGTTGCCTGCCATATCTTTAACAGGCATTATTGGATTTCAAACATATTTTAGTGAAACAGTTTATATTCACCAGTTCCTGAATATATAAACTAGAAGGCTTCAGGTCAACAAAATTAATATTCAAGTACTGAAAATATACCAGACTCAGATTTCAAGGAGTAAATAATGCTTGTATTATTTACTGAACTTGGCAAGACATCAGTAAATCAGGCATTTTTTTGTATTGTTCCCAACACCCATATTCATATGTGATTATATCCAAATCAGCCCTGCTCCATATATTTCTGAAATTGAGACCAATAATTTTTTTTTCTGTATTTTAACTTTCTCCATTAATAATTTCTATTTTCATTAATGACAATATTTTTTAAAAAAAATAATAGTAAAAAAACCCTCATCTTTATAATATGTTAAATATATCAACAAAACACCCCTTTTTTAATTTGTCAATTTAAAACTTAACCCAATGATGTCCTATACAGCTCTCACAACCATTTGGTATCAACAGCTGAAAGGACCTTTGTTTACAAATGAAGTATTTCTAATATCATGCTCCCATGAGACAGACTGATTTGGAAGCACTGTTAGCATCATCATTCATACTGAGGTCCAAATACATGTAGCTGTTACCCACATGTCACCATGCAGCAGTCTGGCCCTGTGTATCCTGGAAGGAGAAGATGAAGAGAAATAAGGATAATACACACAAGCATGATGTTATTTGATTAGTAGTCATGTTTCATTGGCATCAATAATTAAGTAAGTTTATGTGTAAGCTTTGCAAATCATAAAGAAAACATAATAAACCCCCATATATGTCATGTTCTCATCTATTTTATCTGGCTAAGTGTTCCAAATGAAATATCATGTAATCATAATTATCATTATTACCATCGTCCCCCATTATATTTATGCCATTCTTCTGCTAAATATACTTCATCTTTAATTTAAAGGTAAACAATGGAGGTTTCTCTTAAGATTTATTTTTTAAATGTTCAATACCCCAAATGCATTGCTAATAGTAAAATATGGCTTAGCTTATGAATTACGGTAATGCAAGTAACAAGTTACCTCCCTTACCTCCCAAAAGGTTTTAATTCCAGCTGATACATTTGTGTGCGGAAGTAATGTAATGGTTGAAACTTCTGAACAATGTCACTCTCCTTAAACACTAAATTTTTAAGATAAGGTGGAAATAAATTGTGAAGGAAATTTAAAACAGACTTTTAAATTGAAAAATGTTGTCAGCAAAATGCATAGAAAATTTTTGCATATAATGCAAATTTCTTTATTTTTGTGGGTATTTATTTGTATGTTTTGTGGGGGAAAAAAACATTTTCAGTTGTACTTAAAAATTAATGGACTGGGAATGAGTCCTGTTGTCTCCCCATTGACTGTGAAAGAGTCCTGTTGTCTCCCCATTGACTGTGAAAGAGTCCTGCCATTTCCATATGAGTTGAAGAGTCCTACTGTTTCCTCAAAAGGATTCATTTCTCACTGTGTGTTTAAATTTGTGGTCTGTAGCAAACCAAATATTGCATGAAAACTAGTCATCCATGAAAAACTGAAATAACTGTAAATATATCTTTTTCATATTAAAATATGCTTATATTACATAGTCAAACACCCACAAAGTGAAATGGCAACAAAGTTCTAGCATGGAAATGTTGCACAGGTAAATGAGCAGAGCTCTAGCATGAAAATGTTGGATAGGGGAAAGATCTGAGCTCTAGCATGGAATTGTTGGATAGAAGATTGAGCAGAAAACTACCTTTAATAACAGGGGCAGTTTTTGTGCATGTAATGGGAGATGTTATAGAAAGCAATAGTCCCTCAAAGGGATTGATTTTCTGCTTGCTGAAAGAATTTTCAGGAATTCAAGATAAGATTTCCTATTCTTTTACAACTCTTAAGTTTTAAACTATGTAACAGAAAGAAGTGAAACCAACAAGTGTAGTAAAATAAAAAATAATTTATTTTCCTAGAAAACAAAGTGAAAATCAAAATACTTACAGTATTGTGAATTAAGTCCCAAATAATCCTAAATGTTCTATCTCAAGTCCAAAAGTATAGAATATTCTGAATGAATTCCAATAGTACTGAATGTCCTGAAGTACCACAACAATACAATCTCAATAATTGTAAAGTAGTGTTTTAGTCCAAAAATTCAATGAGTACTTTGTAATTACAACGAATAATTTTAATAAATAATTCCTCTCAAACTGAATAATTTAAATAAATAATTCCTCTCAAATTACATCTGAACACAACTGCAAACTCTGATCACAGAGTCCCAAAGACTGACATGAAACAGGAATGAATACTTGTTTACAAAGTCTCTATTTATATATATTTCACCTGATCTAAGATGCAATTGAATGTTCTGGAAAACTTATCATTTCTAATAGAAAATTCCATCAAACTTGTAAACAAGGTCAAGCCTTCAACTTTAATTCAAGTAAATATCCTGTTTACTTCTTAGAATAATGATAAAATTCAGGTAGGCATTTACTCCACAGGCCTCAATCAATGACAAAAATTAAGCACACAAATATAGATATACATAACACTTTTAACTTCCGAGTGTTGAAACCATCTGTTATATTCTTCAGGAATAACAAGAGTTTTAAAAATCTGTTGCTGTGGTGGACATACTGGATATCAGCTTATCACCATTTTCATTTATGACCAAAAAGGCATCATAAAAGGTCTTCTCCTGGACAAAATGATGCACTTAGCAACTTGGATTCAAACTTTTCTTTGTAGAAAGATTTAGATGAGCCAACTGTAATGGTGGAGAATTTGTGGGTTGATGTGCAGAAGAGAGCCCTATGTTGCAAAAGCAGGGAAGGTAAGATAAGGTCCTGGAATGGTCTACCATTGAGAAGATCATTGAACCATGATTGCTGGGGTCACCAAGGGGTAATCAGAATCAGCTGAACTGAGGAGTGATTGCCTTGTGAAGGACCTGTGAGATCATCTGAAAGGGTTGGAAGACATAAGTGAACAGACAATCCCACTTTAGGCTGAAAAGGCCCTCTGGCTGAGGACTGGGAAAATGAAAAAGGGGAGCTTGTTCAGCATGATTTAAAAAAACAAGTCCCCCCCAAGGGAGTTTCCCAAAGATCAAACAAGGAGTCTGCTACATATTGGTGGAGAACCAGGAATACCTTTCCTTTCCTTGACAGACTGTCTGCCAAAATGTTCATCCTGTTTGAAATTTGTCAAATTTGAAGGAATATTTCTTCCAAAGCTGTCCAGTGAAGGAAGTTTCTAATCTCCACAGAGAAGGTGCATGTGTGCCTACTTGTCTCCTATCTTACTGTAGTAGATGTGTTGTTGTAGGAGACTATCATGCTGTGACCTCTTATTTGGTGGATGCACCAGTGAAGGCCTGAGGACACTGCCCTCATTTCCAATATGTTGATGAGGAGAGTAGATTCTTCCTGGGACCATGAGGTCTGAAGAAACAGTCCCTTGGGCTCTGGATGAGGGCCCCACCATGAATCTAGCATATCTATAAACTGGTAAGAGTGGAGTTTAAAGAGGGGTGGGTGCATGGCAACTCCAGCTAGAAACCGGTTCCCATTTATCCACAAATTCAGATGATGGTGGAAATCCAAACCTTGAAGAACCAGACTAAATAAGGCTGCTGAATAGGAGGTCAGTATGTAAGGCTGTGGTTAATAGCAAACCTATTGTTCAAAGGATTCCAGTGCTTTCATTGGAAGATGAACCCAGGGCCACACAGAAATACCTACTTGAGCTGCTTCAGCATCCAAGGGAGGTTTAGAGGGCAAGGAAGGTGACTAATTCTTGCAGCTAGAAGCAGTTACCAATGGTCACAATGTGTGTAAGGGGACAGAACATACTCTATGTTGTCCAGCAAAAGCTTGGCCCTTGCTAACCACTGCAGAGAAATCTCCTTGATCATATCTGAGTGAGGAATTTACCGCTTTATTGAATGAACAGGCTTCCTCCTCCTCAAGCCTTAACCAAGGGATGAGAAGGGGCAGCGGACCCAAAGAGTTGAGGTACTACATTGGCATGCTCTGTGGATTTAGTGAGGACAGTAAAAGGAAACCATCTATGACTCTCTCCTGGGAGGCAGGACTATATGACCCAATGTCTCTCTTTAGGGGGAGACTCTGGGGAGAAGAAAGTTGAACCAGCAACTCCTCCCACTGAGTGAATTAACTGTTTATAGTAAAGGGAGATTCTCCACCAACTAGAACATTTCTGGGGAGCAGTCTATCCCTCTCCCTCTTTCTGGACCTAACCACATAAGCTGATGTAGGTCCACAGCCCACAGGCATGACTTCACTACTGGACTGCTGTGCAGCCCTGGTTCTGTCCATGGATAAGTGTAGGGAAAGGGCCAAGCACTTCCCTGTTGTGGAAGGCCCCACATTCCATATAGATTTGATGGGAAAATAGGGAATGGGGGATGCTAATCCAATCCCCTGTCCTAATCTGGCATATGTAAGATGAATACCAGTCCCCTATTGGATGAAATGGCAGTCTGGAGAGAGGGGGGACTCTGCCCAATCCCTATCTCCATACCATATGATCTCCAAAGATCATGCCTGGTCCCTGGGCAAGGACTCCATGGGCAGCTCAGATCTGTAAGTAAACTCATCCTTGATCTGACTGACTTTGATATGAGCACTCCCTTTGTCAGGGGCTTGATTACATCTCTGACATTGGGCCCCTGGGACTGAAATGGTACTGCTCCCCTATTATGGAGGGCATAACTCACAATCAGCCCTTACTGAGCTGTGGATCATAATAGGGTTTTGCTCCCTTTTGCAAAGAGGGGGGAATGGGGCATGAATAGTTCTCTGCCCTTTTGGACACGAGAAAGTGCTGCTCCTGACTGAGGGGAGGGCACAAGTTGCTCTCTGTCCTAGTGGTAAATGAAGGGTGCTACTCTTAAAAAATTGTTAAAGCTCTTCCAGTGACACTGATGAAATTTTAGATGTCATCTTTCTGAATGTAAATAAAAACCCATTCATGTTCTGATTCGACATTAAAGAAACATAAAATATATGGAATTAAAAGAAAATGCAAGAGGGAATTTGAGTGATCAGTCAGCAGGATATACACCCAAAGGGAATTCCACTTTATTTCTAGAGAACTGATTTACATTGTAGATGATCTGGCATACTCTGAGAGAACTAGAAGTGATGGATGGTCCTGCCATAAATTAGTTTCAGGTTTCATACTCAGACAAGTACAATAAAATTATCTGTATTATTTTATACCAGCTGCTAATAATAAAAACTTGTTCATGAACCAAAATAGTGTGTGAGTGTGTGATTTGGATTTTTTAATGTAGCTTTAACAATTTTCACTTATATCGCTATGATGTCTGCAGTGTGGCAGTTTATAGTAAACCAAAATAGAAGAGTTTAAAGCCTTCCAACCAGTTTTAAAGACATAAGTTGTTTTCTTACCTGACAAACATGTGCAGGTGTAGGTTATGATTGAGTCTGGCCTAAACTCTAAATGAACATGTTCCACCATTTTTGCAAGGGGAAGAAACACATGCATGATAAGCTGTCGCACAGTTCTCTCCCTTGAAACCTGGCCTACAGGCACAGGTTTAAGAGTCACCATCCACTGAGGTCTGACACTTTCCATCATTATAGCAAGGCTGCTCTATACCAAGACATAAAAGAAACATCTCAGTCATACTATATGATGATAATCCCAGTACAGAACATGTGAAGACTCAAGCAATGACTGTCAGAATGTTCCTCTTTTCTTATACACTAAAAGTTCAAATCTAAACATTAATCATCTGTGATTTTTCTTCAGGTTAGTTTTAAAAAACGCTCACTTTTTTGGGGTAGGAAATTTTTTTCAAGTTAAAATATTTGCTGATGTTCAATTAGGAAATAATTTCTAGTTTATAAAAAATTACTGATCATCATCACATGTAGATCCCATTATTTTTCAAGAAAATACTCCCAAAATTGGCCCCTATTTGTTGAACATTAGGAAAATTTGTGATCAAAACCAGTAAATGGAACTCTGATATATTGCTTGTTTTATCAGAAAAATGGTGGTTAGTGTCCAGAAATCTTATTAAACATAATAAAATGCACAACTTTTAATAAAAAGTTATAGAGTTTGTTAAGTTTTCTATACAGAAAAATTCTCAATACACTGTAGATAACAATATTCAAAAATGTTTCCATCCATGAACATGTCAGTAATGCCAGCTGGTAATAGTACTTTAAGAAAATAAATGGCAATTAATTTAAATAAGTTTTGACAAGTGAAATTCATGCTTTAGTTCCATCTTTTAATTGAATCTCAGTGTAATCATCATAAATTCTATATGCCTTCTTGTATTCAAATGTAAAAAGTGTCACTCTACTGTCACAGCTACGTCTATGAGTGTTTCTGAGAACCTAATTAAGTGCCAACTGTCTCCTGATATCAGATTTGCAAAAGTGTTTGTTGTATTGCTAAACATAGTCCTGCTTTGTATTATCACATCAAAATCAAATAAAGAGAGTGGAATAATAAAAAAAAGTTAAAAGGTATGCAAATCCTACTCATGTAAGAGCTTGCGGTCATATTTGTGTTTCAAGACAACTCATTTCAACTGACCAGCTAAACAGTGTTATAATTATTATGTAGGTAACATAATTAAAGTATCTAACATTAATCAGTGGTTTATCTTAAAAATTTGCATTGTGATCACCGATAGCAAGACAAACAATGTGAATGGTGTGCTCAGTGCATGAAAAGCTTTCTTTGACAGACATGGTTTATTATGGAGAAGTGAGTTCCAAAGTTTGTTGTGAACTTAAAATTCCTGAATGGCACTCAGAGGTTTGCTCAAGGATGAGCAGAAATTTTACTGTTACTTGAAAAAATATTGTAGCATAAATATTTTACTAACAGAATAATATTTTTGTAAAAATTGAGTCTCAACATTCATGGCTGTTGTTTCACAAAGAAAATGTCCCTAGGTTTTGAAAAAGGAAATCTTGTTTCATTGTGACTCAACAATAACACTTGAATATATCAACATTCACATGCAAATAGCAGTGAAGTAACACACAATGTTTTTGGAGGTACATATGATGTATCTCAAAACAAACTGAGATAAACTGATAACACTGGGCAGAACCAGATGAAAGATTACACTGTAACGTCTATTTCCTGCTATCTGCGTTCTGTGACATATCACACTGCAACTTCTATTTCCTGCTATCTGTAACAATGACATATTACACTGCAACTGCTATTTCCTGCTATCTGTAACAATGACATATCACACTGCAACTGCTATTTCCTGCTATCTGTAACAATGACATATCACACTGCAACTGCTATTTCCTGTTATTAATAACAATTACTGATGACAATGTAACAGGCATTTTGTTTTTTTTTACAGTGATGACAGATGATTTGATAAGTTCATCTGGCAAAGCAAAAGGTGCTAAACTTAACAGAAAATCCAGGTGGACACAGACAGTGATAGCCAGCCTTCCTCCCTTCATCATTAATGCAGGTTCCATCATTCTGACAAGGGAAGTTATCACAAGGCAATCTTTTTTCTTCCCATCTCTTACCTAGCAAAATCAACAGTTCTTCTTCAGTAGAATTAATGGATATGAGTGTGTTAATAATGGTTTTACTACTGGTGTTAAAGGCAACTCTGTTATTGACAGAACTACTATTAAGTGCCTAAACTCCTCAAATACTATGATTCCATAGCAACATTAGCTATGGTCACAAATCTGGCCCCTGTTATAAAACTATACTGATCTCCAAATCTTACTTGAAAATATTCTGACCAATCGAAAGGCTGCATTTATCAATTTAAAAAACAATTTCCAAGTCTGAGTAACAAGTAAAGTTTTATGACTAATATGTAAGGATCTCATGCAAATGAGAAAGCCTTTTTCTGAAATTTGTAATCTTGTGGTTTTATTTTCTGTCACAGGATATAAAGTTTCATGGATTTTGTGGTTGCTATAAACCATAAATTTAAATACCCAATGAATAATGAGCCACATGTATTGCAGATGGCTTTCCTTTTCCTTACTCATACATTCCTAGCAATCAAAATAGCTCAGCTATATCTTAATAATACTTGATTACTGAAATAAAATAGTTTATTTTACATGTTCTCTTATTTTAGCCCTTCTGGAAGGAAAAAAACCAACAAATGATGCAGAATTTTATATTATTCCAAGCCACATGTATATAAAAAGTACCTGATAACTTTCCATTCCAATGACTGCCTAAATCAATATGAGTTTTGTGACCAGTAAGGAATTAGATAAAAGAAAATACCTGCATGAAATAATGGCATTTACATATTTCTCTCTGATTTAATATTTAATCACAGTTGTGATCCACATCAAGTAATAATAATTGCTCACATTTCTAATCATATGAACAAACATTCCTATTCAAATTAAAATCCTCCTGAAAGCATATCCCATTCTGTCCAGGAATTTTCAAAAGGAGCAACATTCATAGCAAAATACAAGAATTATCACTTCAAGCTCACGTACTAATTAACATTATGTACATACACTAATAACAGCACATCACTAAAACTCATATGTCACTGACCTTTGGATAAAACCATGAAATAAAATTGCATCAGTCAAGTCTTCTGGTCAACACAAATGTTTGTCACCCAAACAATTCCAAACTTGCTAAATTATACATGTACAACTTTCTTCTTGTCATGGAAAATTAGGTATGATCTCTCAGACATTTTCTCACAAGTCACAAGTATTCATTTAGAATGAATCAACTGATTTGAAAACCCACTGATAAAATGCATTGATCTTTATCAGTGATGTCTTCCTTTACTCCCCTTGTAGAAGTCATGAAAGTACAATTTCAGTTCTCCGATGAGTTTGTTTACTGCCAAGTCAAATGGTTGGAGACTGTTTATATATGAGCCAGGCACAAACAGCTGAGTGAATACACTGTCTTTCTGTTTAGTCAGCATCTCTGCACTTTGATGGTTTTGTACACATGGAGATTGATTAATACAGCCTCCTAACTGCATTGAGCAATGATGTGTTTGGTTATGTAAGTGTTTCAAATAGAGAATGATGATGCTAAACCCATAACTTGAATTATACCAATCTTAACCCATTATATTTAATGCAGGGACTTACAAATACACTTGTGTGATTCCCAGGACAAGGTCAAATTTGCAAGGCACTTGCACATGGGCAAGTCAAAATTTTTTTATTTAACGTCAATGGTCTGGGTAAAATACAGTAACTCTCTGTGAGCTAATTTACTGAAAAGGGGTCATGTTTAGTTCCTAATGCTTTATGTTCTGCAACTTTTATACCCTGCGGTCTTACCACAATACATCTATCAATACCATTATTTAGCATTAATATGTAGCACATTCTTCTTCTGCATACCTGGCAACAGTTTCTTTCATCTACTGTATGAATCATTTCCATAATGTAGCCAGTGTCAAGGTTAGTCTCACGTTTTCTTGTGCAGACGTGATGTAACTATTTACTATTTGAAGCAAGTTTTGACAAATTAGGAATAAATATTAACATTTTAACTTATCAGTTGCATTGTAATCGTAATATTTTTATATATCAGGG
The DNA here is from genome assembly GCA_016617855.1 of Megalonaias nervosa. Lineage (NCBI taxonomy): Eukaryota > Metazoa > Mollusca > Bivalvia > Unionida > Unionidae > Megalonaias > Megalonaias nervosa. Next base: position 27,289 of record JAECUM010028403.1, on the reverse strand, counting down.
ATTTGCCAATTGTCTGGTCCTCAGTTAGCCTTGGGCAGTTTCCCATATTGCTGACTCTACACAATGGCATAACAAGGATTATTTTGATGCATGTTGTCGATTTTATGGCAAGTAGGTGTTAACTGCTAAAAATACAACTGGTGAGATTTCTTTGACAGGTGTGTGTTTGGAAATGAAAGGCACTTGTTTCCTAAGATTAACTACCAGGAAGATTTCGTTCAAAGCATGATTGATTTTAGGAAAAAGATGTACCCACAGTTGGCGTTTATGTTATATTGTTTACAGGAGATTCAATACGCCACTGCTTGGCAAACAATTAAATGGACAAAAATAAGTGTTCTCAAATCATTCTTTATATTTGGATTCTCATATTTTGATGTATATCACCGATTTAAAATTGCTACATGACAATTGTTAAATAAATGAATAAAATAAGTGTTTACAAATCCTTGAGTACTAAGGATTAATAAATCATTAAAAACAAATCCTTGAGTTCTGGGTATAATTAAATTATCAGTCTTGCTTTAATTCTCTTTCTCTAAAAAAGCACTAGCTGACTTTTATAAACTTTTTAATGTCATGAAAGTCATAATACACTGGTGGCGCAACTGTATGTAAAGCGGTTTAAGTAAAAGATCATATAGATCTGCTTCAGTAACTGCTTGCTTGGTATTGTTGACTGCATTTGCTAAATACACCAAAATTACGGCCTAAGGTATTGATCATGATAGGTGTTTGATTTGTGATCATACTGGCTGTAGTATTGTTTTAACCAATCAAGTGATTGTTGTTGTTGTTGTTGTTATAGGGTTTAACGCCATTTTTCAGCACAAGATAGGCTATACATGGCGGCCAGTATTAATGGTGGAGGAAAAACCCTGGAAAATCCCGGGAAGAACCACCGACCCACGAGAAGCTACTGGCAAGCTTTCTCACGTACCCACGTTAGCCGAGCCTGGACTCGAACGCATGCAGACAGAGGTGAGATGGCAGTGATCCGTAACGGTCAGCGCTTTAGACCACTCGGCCACTCGGGGCCCCCCAATCAAGTGAAAACCCTTTGCTGTTAGTATAGTTTTGTTCCTCTGCATTCTTTATTTTGGGTATTTGATGAGGTAAATCCATAAAATTAATTATCTATACATATGCAAAATTTGACAGAGGCTTATTTTCCCAAATTTAAGTAACTATACATTTTTAATCTTCAGAAAGCCATAAAAAGTGATACCCACAAAATATGAAACCATAGTAAAGCAGATAATTAATACTTTGAGATTATTTAATATCTAACATTCTCTTAACCTCTGTATCATTGCATATGCTTCTTTTAAACACCATCTTATTTAGTTTCATCCTTCTGAGCATTAAATTCAATGCTGATCAATCAAGCAGTAACAATATTACTGTATTTATAATCTGTGCTTAAATCTTAACTGCACAGACCAACATTCAAGTGAACCTCCCAGCTAAGAGAATAATTCTTTCAGTATTGGCAGTTCCTCATGTCCTTGCATCAATGATTGAAACTCATGGCTTCAATTAAAAAAAGAACATACAAAACGAAATTTATGGGTCTGGCAGTATAAAATATCCATGACCACACTGATAATGCTGTTTGGTTATTAGTACAATCTGATCCACTTGACACCTGCATGTTGCATAAACAGCACTGGGAAGAAATTTGTTCTGAGCACCTTAATGATCTGGAAATTCCAAAAATGGGACAGCAAGACACTTTGTTGACAAGAACCCACTCTTAGGGCTTCAGCTCTGCCAAAGTTAGAAACTACAGTTTTGGGTAAGATGCTGAACAATTCAGCTAATGACAATGTGACAATTTTATAGAGACTGATTGTTATTGAAGTGTCTAAGTGACTTGCATTACAATGTACACCATGGTTTTCAAAACACATTATAGCACATACTACTGTTAACTTCTATTAGTATATACTGTTTTATGCCGCTGTTGTTAATCCTGTCTCAAAACTGGCTATCAGTATGTTTTACTGAACCACGTTGCAAAATAAAACAAAATCACCAATTTAACAGAACTTTCAATGTTGCTACTTTGAAATGTGTTCCATTCTGAAATTTTAAAATCTTTAGTTTCAGCCTAAAAATTGTTACTCGTCATAATGCCTTATTTTCTAAAACAGGAAAACAATATCAGTCCCTTGAAAGGGACTGAGAATCTAATGACACAAGAGAGTTTACAGGAATTCAAGATAAGCCTTTGTCTTCTGTCTATTTATTCATTTTAACTGCTGAGTATTGAAATCCCTCTAACATTCTCGCAAAAGTCCACCATATTAACTTTGGCAACAAATTTATTTTAAGTTAATGCTCACAAGATACATATGTACAGGACAAAAATTCTTTGTCAAAAGGATTTGACCTTGAATCTGGTATCATTTAGGACCAACAACATATCATGAGAGGTATTTTAATGAAAGCCTTATATATGTATGAGAATCTGTTACAGAGAAGTAACTATTGTTATGACTCTATTGTCATAAACTAATTAACAGAAAGAAGCAAAACCAACAAGCTTATTAAAATCAACAAAAAAAATTTATTTCTCCAAGTTACTAATTGAAAATTTAAGAGGAACTTATAGTATTGTGAATAAAATCCTAAATAATCCTAAAAGTTCTATCACAAGTCCAAAAATGTAGACTGTTCCAAATTAATTCCAATACTGAATGTGCTGATGTACCAATAGCCTTGAACAGGTTGATGTACCAACAGTCTTGATGTATCACAATGATATAATCCAGAATCCCAAAGTAGTGCTTTTGTCCAAAATGTCCACAAGGACTATGCAATTCCAATGAATAATTTTTAAACAAGTGATTCCTCTCAAATTATATCTGAACACAACAGTAAATAATTCCAAAGACTGAACTTAAAGGAGAAAATGAAATAATTTTGTTTATCTCAACCTTATATAAAATCCTAGGACATAATAAAATGTCTAGGATGTGGGTCAAACATTCGCTTCTAGACATTCTAAATTTTTGTAAACAGGCTAGATAAAAGTCAAGTAGGCCACAACTACTCTACTCTCAATCACAGAAAAAGGTTAATTATACCAAATAATTAATTATACATAACACTATGATGCGAATTTAAAGCTGGCACCCATGGCAGCCATCCTGTGGGTCTGATCAGCACCATTTTCATTTAGAAGCGACCATATATCTTAAGAAATCTTTTAGTGAAACTCTATGTTGTTATAACTATCATTTAGGAAAAGTAGCAGCAACATGAGGTTGGATAAGCACCATTTTCATTTACAACCAACAAGACAGCATAAGAAGTCTTTCAATGAAGACTGCATGTCAATATAACCATCCATTCATAATGATAAGGAGTTGTTTCTTTTTAAGATAACCAACACGGCAGTAAAATAATGGATGTCCACTGGGTACCATTTTCAACATTAAACCAAATAGTTATCATAATAAGTCTTTTCGTGAAAATACTCATGCTGATACAATCATTCAAGAGGAGCAATGCAACTTTTAAAAGATGGCTGCCATGATGGCCGTATTGGATGTCCAGTCATTTAGAACCAACCTGACATCATTAGAAGTCTTCTAGTGAAAACCCAATATTGATATCACCACCTCTTCAGAAGAAGTAGCAAAAAAAGATTGTTAAGATGGCCACATTGGCAGCCATAATGGCTGTCAGAATGGCACCATTTTTAAATAGGCCAATGAAGATATTGTAAGTAGTCTTTTGTTGAAAATCACATGTCAATATGACCAGTATGAAAAGCAGTAACAAAATTGTTAATCTGGCCACTATGTTGGCCATACTGGATGTCCAAGAGGCACTATTTTCATATACAACCAACTTGACCTTGGAATGAATGTGTGTGTAAAGTTTCATGGAAATTCTCACTTTCATAGTTTAGAAGTGGTAGTCATAACAAAATTGTGCTCAAGTATGGACAATAAATGACCAACAGATTATGGATGATGGACAGCAGGCACCACACAAGCTCTTCTTGTCTATGACCAGTAGAGCTAAAATGTATCTGCATATATTGACCCAGTCCAAATTCAATAAAAGTAACAAAACAATATTTCACCTTTAATGCTTGGGTTGGCAAAAGTAATACCTTTTAAATGTCCAGTGGTCCTGACATGTCTGAATAGGAATGTTAAGTGCTTTACAGTACAGAGTTGTGATGACTGCATTGTGCAAGTAAATTATATGTTTGGCTGAACACTACCAAATCATGTACTTGTTTGGCTGAACACTACTAATCATGTTTTTGTTTGGCTGAACACCACCTAATCATGAACATGTTTGAATGAACACTACCTAATCATGTACTTGTTTGACTGAACACTACCTAATCATGTACTTGTTTGACTGAACACTACCTAATCATGTACTTTTCTGGCTAAACACTACCTAATCATGTATGTTTGGCTGAACACTACCTAATCATGTGCTTGTTTGACTGAAACTATCTAATCATGCACTTGCTTGCTGAACACTACATAGTCATATACTTGTTTGCTGAACACAACATTATCATGAACTTGTCTGGCTGAACATTACCTAATCATGCACTTGTTGGCTGAATGCTACCTATTCATGTACTTGTTTGGCTTAATGCTACCTAATCATGTTCTTGTTTGGTTGAATACTACCTAATCATGTATTTGTTTGGCTGAACACTACCTAATCATGTACTTGTTTGCTGAACACTACCTAATCATGTGATTGTTTGACTGAACACTATCATGTAATTGCTTGGCTGAACACTACCTAATCATGTACTTGTTTGGCTGAACACTACCTAATAATGTACTTGTTTGGTTGAACAAGACCTCATTATGTACTTTTTGCTGAACACTACCACATTATGTACTTGTTTGGCTGAACACTACCTAATAATGTACTTGTTTGGCTGAAAACTACCTAATCATGCACTTGTTTGGTTGAATACTACCTAATCATGTACTTCTTTACTGAACACTATCTAATCATGTACTTGTTTGCTGAACACTACCTAATAATGTACTTGTCTGGTTGAACACCACCCAATCATTTTATATAGTTTTACTGAGAGTAGTGGATCATATGCTTTTCTGTGAATAAGTAGTGATGTTGGCATGTCTGAATAGGAATGTTAAGTGCTTTACAGTTGTGATGACTGCATCATGCAAGTAAATTACATACCTGATTGGCTGAACACTACCTAATCATGAACTTGTTTGGCTGAACACTACCAAATCATGTACTTGTCTGGCTAAACACTACCTAATCATGTATTTTATTTGTTTGGCTGAACACTACCTACTCTTGTATTTGTCTGGCTGAACACTACCTAATCATGTACAAGTTTGGCTGAACAATACCTAATCATGAACTTGTTTGCTGAACACTACCTGATCATATACTTGTTTGCTGAACACAACCTAATCATGTACTTGTCTGGCTGAACATTACCTAATCATGTACTTGTTGGCTGAATGCTACCTATTCATGTCCTTGTTTGGCTTAACACTACCTAATCATTTACTTTTTTGCTGAACACTACCTAATCATGTACTTGATTGGCTGAATACTACCTCATCATGTACTTACTTGGCTGAACACTACCTAATCATGTACTTGTCTGGCTGAACCCTACCTAAGCATGTACTTGTCTCACTGAACACTATACTTGTCTCACTGAACACTACCTAATTATATACTTGTCTAGCTAAACACTACCTAATTGTGTACTTATTTGGCTGAATACTACCTAATCATGTACTTGTCTGGTTGAACACTACCTAATTATGTGCTTGTTTGGCTGAACACTACCCAAGCATGTACTTGTCTGGCTGAACACTATCTAATCTACTTGTTTGGCTGAACACTACCTAATCATCTACTTGTTTGGCTGAACACTACCTCATCATGTACATGTTTGGCTGAACACTACCTTATCTTGTACTTGTTTGGCTGAACAATACCTAATCATATATATAAATTTAAATATGCTTAACTTAATTTCTTTTTCCCAGTTTTGTCCATTTTACATACCTATACAAACAGATTAAATTTTGTAAGTATACTAATAAGCCCTATCTGGGCTGCATCATATGCATGGACAAAGGTCAGCTGCTGCATAAAGCACTAGCTGATTGGGGTCTACACTGTTCATTCTACAAACTATTTCATCCCAAGAGTTTAGTACCTGGTGTTCTGGTGCAATATGTAACCACCATTCTGGATCGATACTCTTTGCAGCTTGGTACATGCTACTCTGTTATGTAACCACAGATATGGATCCACCCTATGCAGCACTGTGCATGTTACTATGTTATGTAACCATAGATCTGGATCTACAATTTGCAGCACTGTGCATGTTACTATATTATGAAACCACAGATCTGGATCCACACTGTTTACATGCTATTACATTATGTAACCACAGATGTGGATCCAAGCTGTTTTCTGCTTGGTGCATGTTACTGTAATATAACCACATATATGGATCCATACTATGCATCACCATGCATGTTACTATGTAAACACAAATCTGGATCCACACAGTTTGCAGCATGGTACATGTTACTATGTTATGTAACCATAGATCTGGATCCACACAGTTTGCAGCATGGTACATGTTACTATGTTATGTAACCATAGATCTGGATCCACACAGTTTGCAGCATGGTACATGTTACTATGTTATGTAACCACAGATCTGGATCAACACTATTTGCAGCATAGTGTACGTTTTACATTGGCAATCATTTAACATAATTTTTGTGAGCAGACTAGCAGTATATCTGTTTTACGCATACACAGAAATTGACAAAAATGCAAATAAAAGTATTTAAATGAATTTAAAGCATGGACAAAGCTAATTTCCAATAAAATGTTCTCATTTTATTTTTCCTGCCATAATCACAGTCAGTGTTTGATTATCATACATTTGAACAATAAAAACAAACGAAATCTGGGCAAACTGAAGATCTTCTGTACACATCTGAAATGATGTTGTTTTTACTGGGTTTAATGCCATTTCTCAGCACAAGATAGGCTATACATGGTGGCCAGTAAAACTGGTGTAGGAGGAACCTGGGACAGTCCCAGTAAGATCCACCAACCCATAGGAAGCTACTAGCTGAGCCCAAGACTCTAACCCTCAGGGACAGAGGACAGCATTTCAAGTGTGGTAAGAAAACTCATAAAAACTGAGAAATATAGTTGGGTGCTTCTTTAATTACTCCTGGTCTCTAAGACATCTGATGTGTTTTAAAAAACATGAGAAACATCTTAATAATTAAGACTTAGTCTAATATTGCAAGCTGTAGTGTATGGTGTTCAGAAACTTTTTTTTATGAAAACCCAGTCAGTTCCAAGCTGGAGAATAAACTATCCAATTCATTTTTGCTTTGTTAACAACATATTCATATGAATAATAATTTCAAGATCATTTGTATTAATTATCTAGTAATTATAAGGCAGGGTCCACACCAAGGGACAACTGAGGCAAAAGAATCAACATGTTGCATGTCATGTTACCCAAAATATGCAGAATATGTGAAACTGTCGTCATTTAGCTAGTCAGTGCTCACACACACACACACACACACACATATGCGCACACATATACACATACAAAAACAAACACAAACAAGCACACCGAGCTTCAGCTGAACTGAGCAGGAGATCTCATAGTTAATTATACATAAGTTATTTATAGATGTGAGTAGTCAGCTGAGCTAGTCTGTGATCCGTTATGCTTTAGAATATTTTTGTGAACTTAGGGACATATGATTAAGTACACTATAGCTATGCGAATGAAAATTGTTGTGTAGCTTTAATGTCTCTACAATGTTGCTAAATGTGTCTATAATGTCTCTTTTCTATGTCCCTATTTTGTTTGTTTGTATAGTGTCGCTAAGGTGTCGGTAAGTAAGATGAATGAAGAGATCTGTTTGAGAGGCTCCAATATTTATCTGAACCGAGCATGAGATCTCATAGTTATTTATAGATAGGTTATTTATAAATTTGATTAGTTAGCTACATTTTATATCCATTGGATTTGTATGTCTATTTTTTTGTCTCTAAAGTGTCCCTAAAGTGTTGCTAAGTATGCTAATTTTATGTCCCTATTTCTATGTCTCAATTTTATGTCCCTATTTCTATGTCTCTATTTTTGTATTTCATGGTCAAATTTTACTATAGACTAAGTGGCTGACCTGAATACGCGCTACTGTAGGTAGGTAGCTAGGTAGGTAAAATGACTTTGATAGGGACAAAGGAAGTTTTATAGGGACAAAGACCAACACACACACACACACACACACACACACATACAAACACACACTCCAAATGTTATGTGTTAACTTAGAATGTAAACAAAGATGAAATTTCACAAAACAGACTATCCCTTACACCACAAAACATACTATACATCACATTAATTATACCATTTCACCCCACCCCCCTTAACACACTATCCCGAAATTCGTTTTTTTTAATCTCAGAATGTAAACGAAGAAGATGAAATCTCACAAAAAAGACTATCCCTTACACCACAAAATTATTATCCATCACACCACTATGCTATTCAACATATCATACTCACTATCCAAAATGCCTTGTGTTCACTCAGAATGTAAGAGAAGGAGATGAAATCTCACAAAATATCTATACCTTACACCACAAAAATACTATCCATTACACTCACTATACCATCCATTATATCATACTCACTATCCAAATGCCCTGTGTTAGCTTAAAATGTAAGAGAAGAGAAGATAAATCTTGCAAAATAGATTATCTCTTACACTACCAAAAATACTATGTGGAAAATTGCTAGTGTCTATTTATAGTCACAACTTGTAGGAAATTCCAATGGAAAAACCCAGTATATATTTATAACCTCAACTTGTTTGATGATCCTGTTTACAAACCCTAGTATCTATTTATAGCTACAACCTGTGGAAAGTTATATGGAAAAACCCAAGTCTATATTTATAGCCTCAAAATTTCTAGCTAAAATAACATCACTGTACTGGACACTAGGGGAAAAATGGCAACAGTGTTGCAAGTGGCTGACCTGAACATGCACTACTGTAGGAAGGTAGGTAGGTGAAATGAATTTGATAGGGACAAAGGGAGTTTTTTAAGGACAAACAAAGACCAATACACACACACACACACACACACACACACACACACACACACACTCCAAACATCCTGTATTAGCTTAGAATGCAAATAAATAAGATGAAATTTCACAAAATAGACTATCTCTCACACCACAAAAATACTATCCATTACATCCACTATACCATCCATTATATCCAAATGCCCTCTTTTAGCTTAAAATGTAAGAGGAGATAAAATCTCACAAATTATACTATCCCTTACATTACAAAAAGAATAATATTCATCACACCATCTGTATCATCCATCACCCCACACACAAGTCAAACTGTTAGTTCAAATCTGTCAGTGATTCCGAAGACGACATGAGTGAGCCTGTATCAATGTCCTCCACTTCTGACACAAAACCACGAGAGTCCTGATTCAGCCCCAAACAAATTCGTTTGTCCCCTAAAATTATTGTCACATTTGAGAGAAGCAGAAACGCACTTACAGAAAATTGAAAATGAAGGCTTTCACCTACACTGTGAAATGTAAAGAGTTCAAGTAGTGTGTAAAACTTAGTCAAATTAAAGTTTATAATCAAGATGAAATGATGACACTTTTTCAAGGAAAAAGCAGACACCAAGTGACAATAGCGATCTGTGTCACACAATACTTCCAAATGTGTTAGTAGAAGTATGTGCTAGCGATCTTGAAGATGACATGATTACCTCATATTCAACACCATCTACATCCACTACAGAGACTGATTGAGAGGTTGAGAGAGAAAAAACAGTGGTAAATCTGATAGGATGACAGAACCAACAAGACCAGTGAAGAAAGAAATTCGTTTGGTGCCTCATGAAGATTATGTTTTACAACCTAATAGCCCAAAAGTGACTTGCAGAAAACGGAGAAATTAATCGGTTTAAGTCAATGGTTACTATTTATTTGTATGTAATGTTCATAAGAAATTTTGGTACAAATGAAAGCTAACACACATGCACACACACACGCATGCATACACACGTATCACTGCATTGGGTGACAGTAGAACGGGGACTAGTGATTTGAGAGATGGACAGACAGACTTAGCGTTACATTGCAGAGAGAAAGAAAGAATGGGAAAAGAAGGAAATGTAGGACACCATTGATTGGTTCTGTAGGACAATGATAATTAAGACAACGATATATTCTATGTGAGAAATGTTCATAGACAATTGTTTTCATTCTACCATAACATTTGTTGGATATCCCAATTTAGGAGATGTCATGTTTGGCAGCACACACTACAAACAATGTGGCAAAGTTTCCAACAAAACTACGGACATCACCAAAACAAAGTCTGGTTCTACTGCACTCTTAAGCAACGGAGAGAAAAAAATTTAGGACAAACATTGTTACATTTCCTTAATGCATGTTTGGTTTTAGAATGAGAGCTTACCGTAGGCAGTGTCATAGAGTGCAGTGAAACTCGCATTATTGTTGAAAATACCGTGTGTTTGTTTTCTTTCTGAAAAACTGTAGATCTAATGTTAGAATTTTTTCCCATCACTTATGGCAGTACCAAATAGGATACCTGATGTGTACAAGTTCAAGTCAATTCAAGATTTAATAGCATTCAATGATTTACTTATGGAAAGAAATCGCTCTACAATTTTGAGGGTGTAAACTTTTGAAAACAAATACGCGACAAATGGAACAGTTCACATAATTATGGTAACTACTGATCACATTTTTGGAGAGGTTTCCTAAAACAGGAACAGATACCATTAGGATTTCAATCAAACTTATTACAAGAAAGAGAGAGAGAGAGAGAGAGAGAGAGAGAGAGAGAGAGAGAGAGAGAGAGACTATGTTATTCCTACTTTTAGAAAATATCGCGACACTTACGTTTGTTTTAATGGTATATAAAAAAATAAAAATTAAACTTGATACGCAAAATTATCTAGCTTTTAAAGATCTATAAATGGTATTAACTCATTAGCCACTTTCTTTCGTCATTGCAAGAAAAAAAGGCAAGTGCATACTCTGTATCGTACTTTACATGATTATTTTGTGTGAGGCAACACCTCATCTGAAGATCTGAAGTATATATATATATATATATATATATATATATATATATATATATATATATATACACACAGCATCTCAGCTTTCATGAATAACATATCAAATATGTTATTAATTTATCCAAACACCAAACTGAAATGCTAAATCTTTCCTTTTTTTTGTTTTGTTTTGTTGGAACAAAAAATAATATATTTTATAGAAAGACTTGCGAAACACAGAAGGTATTTCGAGTATCTAACTTAATATTCTCGTGAGACTGCACTGGTAATGTGGCTGTATCGGAATGAATCCGCATGAGTGTAAAATACACCAATGCCACGTGTTTCTAAGCTGCTGCTAACGAAACAGTGAAATTTCTTAACATAATTATTTCTCTTCCTGCTACTAATACTATCATACTATTAACAATTATTATTATTATTATTATTATTATTATTATTATTCACGCTATTTCAATGCCTCCCCATGGCAAATCCCCATGCCTTTTATTCATATGTCACATCCCTCCTACCCCCTCCAGATAGTAATGCATTTGTCAAAACAGAATCTGTTACATATCTTGTGTCCTCCTGGTTCTACTGTTACTATATGAATGAAAAAGAAAAGAACGTGAACGTAATTACGATACAGTCTGCTAGCCATTATTATCATTATTAGTAGTAGTAGTAGTAGTATTTAATGTTCTTGCGGATGGCATTTTGTCAATTGTGGATCTTTTTTTTATATATTATTATTATTATTGATGAAAAAAAAATAAAAAATAAAAATAAAAAAAAATTTGCGATGTGTCAAACAACAACGCCAAGAAAACAAACATATATACCAAGAAGGGAAAACAACATAATTTTGCATTTCCTGCCACAAGCCTTTGGGAACGTATTGCAAATATATAAATAAAACAAATGTAAATATGCCCATGTGCAAATGTTGTGCTTGTAATATGACTCACAGCTTTTCTGTTAGACTGAAGCTATCGACTATTCAATACGAGAACAACGCCATTGTTTGTTCTTGTTCAGTGAATAATCATGTCTTATATGGTAAACCGCTGGCGCCATGCATGGAAATGTTGCACGAGCTCGAGTTTAGATTATACAAAATCCAGACAACCTACCAAAAGATAATTTTCAAGCAAATCTCTGTAATTCGTGTAATCAAGCCTCTCCTTTACATTTAAAGTGATTCTGTCGAAAGCCAGACTGATTATCATGAATAAGATCATAAGTGTTCAAATAGTTGAGAAAAGAATCATGTACATGTTTTTCTTGTAATTTGGATAGACAAGGAAGGAAAGAGATAGGTCTGTAGTTATTTACATCATCTTTTGTTCCTGCTTTATGCAATGTTGTAACCTTGGCAGTTTTCCATGTTTGTGGAAATTTATTATACCTAATACTTTCATTGCAAATGAAAGCTATACTCTCTACAATTGCAGGTGCAACTACCTTTAGTAGCCTTGGTCCAATCATATTAAGTCCTGTAGCTTTACAATGATCCATTTTTTAAAAATATATTTCAACACAAAGTCTGGACTCATTTCAGGAATTTCAAACTTTATATTGTTTGGTAGTTTTTAGCACAAAAATGTTTGAGTTCCAGATGATCAGATGAAGTTCTGGGCTCTTTCAGTTTTTCAGCAATTTGAAGGAAAAAGTCGTTAAAATTATTTGAGATGTCAGTTGGATTATCGGCATAAATGCCTTCATGATTGAGGGATAAAATTTCAGTTTTACTCTTACATTTGCCTGCACCAAACTCTGTAAACACTTTCCAGATAGCTTTCGGGTTATTTTGGTTTTCATCCAGCACTTTTTGTAGAGCGCTTGTTTTGCTTGACGTTTCATTTTATAACTTTATTCCTCCAAACTCTATATTCAGTTTGATTTCTTACTGATTTTAGTTGGTCTCTTTGCTTTATTTCTTCTAAAATTTCTGGGAGATCCAGCCTGGCTGGTAGTCTTTCTTTATACTGTGTGTTTTTAAAGGGGCATGTTTGTTCACTATACTGATGAACAGATCTTTCCAAGTATCTAAATTATCATCAATATCTTCAAAGATTTGGACTGTATTCCATGGAATGTTTTTCAGATCTTCCAGGAATTTAACAGTATCAAAGTTTTGAAAAGATCTAAAAGTAATGGATTTATGGATATTATTTTTTTTTACTCTGTGTGTGTGTGTGTGTGTGATAACCCATGGTGGTTACCCTTCCAATTACCGACTAAAAGTATCTCGGTTTTCTCATGATTAATGGCGGAGCCTGAGGCTTTGCTGACTTTATGGAATTATATTTGTAGATGGTGGAATGAAGAGTGATTCCGAATAAATTTGGAGCAATCGTCCGCATGAAGAAGGGTTTTAACTTCCTTCTCCATGTTCGGAATCTTAATTTCTTCTATATTTTCATTATTTACAATGTTTTTATTTAGCGCTTCAAGCGCTATCATATAGGAGCATTGACAGGGGACACTGGTGTCTCACCGATCTCTCTACAGGGATATCTCCCGTCAGGGCCCCATTAACGGTAACTCTCGATGAGATACCGTTATAAATTGCTTGGATCCAACCAATACACAGAGAGAGAGAGAGAGAGAGAGAGAGAGAGAGAGAGAGAGAGAGATGTTTAAAATGTTACGACCTTTACCTCCACAACTTTGATTTGGATCAACTATCGATCCAATACATGTCCTGATTCTATTAGTCATTATTTTACTGAGAATTTTACAGTCAGTATTCAGTAAAGTAATTGGTCGCCAGTTTCTGGTGTATTCTCTTTCTCCTTTCCCTTTATATTTAAGGGTGATAATGCCCTTTTTCGTAGTTTTGGGCATTTTTCCTGTGAAGAGGATATTGTTATATAAAAGTTCAAGCAGTGGACCAAGGTGATCTTGAAACTTAATATAAGAATCAGTTGCAAGACCATCAGAACCAGGCACCTTACCTTTTTTTAAACTTTTTATTGCGCTTCGGATTTGATCAACAGTGATTAAGCCGTCGCTCATTTCACGAGCATCAGTCTTAATTTTACATAATTGTGTATTATTAATATATTGTTCCATAATACTTGGATTAATATTTTTTATGAGGCATACAGCTTCTTATAATAATTTTGTATTTCATTTAAAATCTCTCCTTTGTTGGTAACTACTCTATTATTTGCTTTTAATTTGTCAGCCTTTTTATCTGTCCCCCTTTTTAATTCATTTCTCCTATATACTCCTCTCCCTTTAGTATATAGGTCATCATATTTGCCTGTTAATATTTTTATTCCCTCTGTGATGTTCTTTTCTATTTTTTCATATTCTTCTTCTATATTCTTTTCTTCTTTCGTTTTAGCTCCGCCGTGATTTTGCAATTTCGTATATTCATTATAAATCCAGTCCTTGTGTGTTTTCTTGTTTCTACCATGATATTTGGAAATCTTTGTAATTATTTTCTTTCATCTCTCCCATTCTATTACGATGTCTGGCTGCTCGTTTTCCATAAAATCTAAAAGGTACTGCTGAACAGTGCCCACATAATCCTGATCGTTTAGGTGAGCGTTCAGCTTTTATACTCCTTGACCCCATTCGGTCAGGTTTTTCATGCACAAATTAATTACTACAGGTTTATGATCAGAGATTTTTTCAGACAGTATGATACAGTTATTAGCATTTGTTATACATGTTTCTGATATACAAAATTTATCGAAACGTCTTCCGTTTGTTTGGGTGTACATATGTGTGAATTCTACCTTATCCTTATATATATATAGTATAGGTATAGCAGTAGTATATAAGGCATAAGTATATAAGGGAGAGTGAGCAGTGTATATATACATAAGTAAGTATATATATATATATATAAAGTTATTAGTATTCTTAACAGATTTAACGTATTGGCTTGCCACCGTGTCTGAATGTAACATACCTCCAAATCTATCCAGATCAGTGTCAACCCAGTTAAAATCACCGCCTATTAAGCATTTTTCTAATACATTTTTTTGTAAATGTGATGTTAAAAATGAGATAAAATTTTTATAATATGCATACTTGTAGGGACGTAAACATTAATTACGTTCCAGTTGTTAATATTTGTATGTAGGTATCGACCCTTCAGTTCAGGGGGCGTGACCTTTACTTCAAGGTTTAATCTCTTGGCGCAACGTCTAATGATCGAGTCTACCCCATATTTAATCTCTGAGTTATGCTCGTTTACAAAAACTAGTGCGTCGCGCATTTCCTCTAGTTTTTGTATTGCTATTTTAGACGTATTATGGGTTTCTTGTAGAAGTATAATATCGTAATTTTTAGATAGACAAATTAATTCATCTATATTTTTTCTTTAATACCGTTGATATTCACAGTGAGAACTTTGAGGTTTAATCCCTCCATTTCTGTTTTGTGATTTAGGTGGTATTATTTTAGTGGTTAAAAGAAGGTATTATTGCTACTATTGTATAGTATATATTATTAAGTAATTAGTCATTATTGGGCCTTCTTGGCCCTGTATTCTTCAATACTGATATGTTGTTTTTTTTCTGTTCCCCTTTGTGAGGGAAACTGCCCTTCTTTTTATTTCCACTTTATTTTCTTGATCGCCTTTAGGGGAAAGCTTTTGCATCGCACGGGCAACATGCTCGTCTGGTGCCCTATGTGACTTAATGAATTCTGAGATTTCGCTCTCATTTGGGGTACTTGGTGTCGATCGCGCCCTTTTTCTTTTCATTTTTGTTTTGGGGGTCGAGGTCTGGGGCTCCCCCATTTTCTCTTCCCCTTTGTTTTTTCTTTTCCCCCTCGAGCCGTGCCTGGGGTGGAATTCTCTTTTTGGATGAGACTCACACCCATCCCTTCTGAGAGATTTTCCGTTTTTTGTGTGCTATTAGCCCCTTCGCTTTCGCTTACAATGTTTTGTGAAGCGAAACTGGGCTCCACAATTTTGTAAAGTGGGGCTGCTGTGTTCTCTATTAATGTTATTTCTTTCTTCTTCTTCATTTCCTTCTTCTTTTCCTGCTTTTTTTGTAGTTTTCTAGCCTAACTTACTTGTTTCTTTTTTTTCTGCAGAGCTAGTTGGTTCGTAGCTCTGCCAGTTGCTGGAGCTTGTGCTAAAGGTTTGATCCCCCACCACAACTTTTATTTGAGCTTCTGGGATTTCCAGTTGAGGCTCCAGATTATGCTGTTTATTACCGGTTTCGTCTACCGGTTCTGGAACCTCTTTTAGTTCTTTTTCTATGTTCTCATCCAATTTAAGGACTTGAAACGCAAAGGTCTTTTTTGTGTGGGATTTGTACATTCTCTGGGTAAATGTCCCACTTTCCCACATCTGTTGCAGGTTCTACAATACCCTTGTACCATGTTTTTACAATGAACCCCATGACGTATATAAGTATAGGAAAGGGGGGGGGGGGCAATGTTTTGGCTTCCTCATCACTCATGTGGAGGATACGAAATCCAGTGTGTACAGAAGGATAGCCCCAGAATGTTGCCATTTTGTCCCTCATGGGATTAATTCCATACTTTTTCTCCAGCTTAAATTTCATTTCAGACTTAGGGATTTCAAGGGGGAGACCTAAACAATGTACTTCAGTGTATCTCTCTACCAACATCCTTGTAATAGATGGCGGGGCCCCAATTTTGATTCCCCACCCCACCCCCCGATTTCCAGTGAGGATCCATTGGGGTAGAGGGGAACATTTTCCTTCGCGAAAAGGAAATATCTCCCTCTACCACCATTTTGTAGCCCTTTGATGTCATTTACCCTAGTCCCTTTGGCTATCATGTACTGCAGTACCTCAGCCGGTCTAGGCCGATCCTTCTCCGGAATTTCCGAGAGATCAAGGACCTGTGATCCTTCCTCTCTTTGAGTACGGGGCATTCTGCCTTCCTCATTTATTTCTAATTCCGTCGGGAAATATGATTTCAGCTTTTTTCCCTTTTCTTTGTTTGGCTCCATATGGGTCGCCATAACACAACAATCACAACAACAATTCAAATTTAAACAACAGAAATAAAACTTTTTACTATGTAATTAAAGTCAAAGTAGTATAGAGAATAAATACCTGGCACAGAGTTCCAAAATTATCCTAGAATAATAAAAAAGAAAAAATGTATCTGGCAACCAGTGACTGCCTGTGTGTATATTCCATGAGTGTAAACTGCGTTCACTACGAGCGTTTCTAAATTTGTTTTGGTATATGTATCCCTGTCCTCCCAATTGTGTTTGAAGTGTTTGGGTACATAAATAAGAAAATATATAAAATATTAATTTGTCAGGGTTAATCTTTGGTTCGTTCTATCATATGTAAGTTAATTTCTTTACCCATGTAGCTTGGTTAGAACTGTACTACCTTCCCTTTGCCCGAGCTGGCAGTGGGCCTGGTTCCCATTTCCTTCCTTGCTACGAACTTAGGATAGTACTCCCCTTTCTTTTGACCCTGAGTCTAAGAACTGGTTTCTTCTCCCTTTTCCCTATAGCAATGTTGAATGAGATAATAACTTTGCCATAGTCAAGAGAATTTGTCCTTGTTTGTTGTAAATCCTGTATGCTTGGTTGTGGTATAGTGGTTTCTAAGGACGAGCGTAATCTAGGTCATATCATCTGAGTTATGTTTCCTGATTATTCCTGTATAAAAAGGTTTTAGGAAAATTATATTTTAAGCCTAAAAATATAATAAAATAAAAATAAAGTGTCTATATGCATTTTCCTTGTTCCATACGTGCGTGCGTGAGAGAGTGCTTTTTTTTATTATTATTATAATTAGTGTATTATGCCTTAGCATAGATGTTTGTAAGATTTGTTTTCTTAGAGAGTTTAGGAGATGTTGTCTCAATCCAGGCAATTTCGATAATAACTCTTTTCATATAGTTCGTTAATTCTTTAATTTTTGAGGATTTTTTAAGCTCACATATCTGATACCCTAATGTAAAGCTTAACATGAAAGATTTGTTTATTTGTTTTTCTGAGATTTGGAGCAAACAAGGTGTATAAATCTTTAATTTGTGAATTTAAATAACTTGATAGTTTACAGTTAAGGATTATTATTTTATTATCATTTTTATTATTATTATTATTATTATTATTATTATTATTGCTGTTGTTGTTGTTATTATTGGTGTTGTTATTCGATGGTATTGGTACATTGTATGCAACGATATGAACACCTGTTGTCCAAAATTTAAGTGCAACTTGCATTCTTACAGCAACAGTAACCTTATGATCAAATTACATGTACATCAAATTACATGTACATGTATATCAAATTACATGTACATAAAAAAATAAAAGAACTTGATGAAGACTTTGTATAATGGATGGATGAATGGATTGTGATCCTACTCAGGTGCAAAACACTACTATATTCTATTATCAATTAATAGCTTTGAATAAACAGTACATTCTTGTTTTAATTACGACATCGTCACAAAATACTACACGACTCTGAAGTGGTCTTTACACGCTAATTGAATATACCTTGAGCTTTGGCTTGACACCTGTTTGAGCGTAAGATTTAGCAGATGAGATCAAAATTAGCGAGGCTACCGATTAGGAAATGATGATGCCGATAGGGTATTGTAATCGAACCTGTGAAGCACGCTAATGTATACCTTATTGCGTAATGATAGGAAATGACAGATGTTTGCTCGTGGACGTTTCTCAACTAATGACACCTTTTGTTTTCACCGACAGAAGTGTCAGAACTTTTAATTCAAAAGTAACAATTGGCATGAGCAAAGATCAAACCAACTGTCCCGTAACTACAGGAAGTGTACATTCACTTATTAATAAAGGGTAATCGTATATAAGGGGAATGGAGATATCATTCTACTTGCAAAGAAAACAACACTGCATACTAAATGGCCATTCATTGGACTGACAGAAATATGGCGTCTCCCACGACTTCAGATATGTCCTACTGGATAAAATTCTTCAGGGATGCAGGCATTCCAGTAGGAGATGCAGCTAATTATGCAGACATCTTCTCAGATAATAGAATATCGCGTGACATGTTAATGGATCTGAACAAAGATTATTTGAATGATATGGATATCACTATTTTGGGGGATGTTATATCCATACTTAAACATGCAAAATCTGTCTATACGCAGGAGTCCCGTGACAAGTCCCTGAGAAATGTATCCAGTACGAACAGTCCAACTCCTAGGAAAACCACGGCTGCCAGCAGGATTGTGGGGCGCATAATAGGATCTGACCCTGCAGCCTCCCCACTAAATGAACCATCTGCACCAAAGATCTCCAGGGAACTGTCGGCTAGGTTAGGAATCTCCAAGACAGAAGAGAAGACAAGCACAGTTGTCCATCTTTCCACTATGCCTAGAGCTGAAGTTCCTGTACCCAAAAAGAGAAGGGTACTACCTGAGTATGAGGGTCCTTACAAGATCACAATACCATCAGGAACAACAACAAAAACTAAAAATATTCTGGAACAGAAGAGAAAACAAGATGGAACAAAGATCTCTGTATTTGATCGTCTGGGATTAGAGACCAAAAGTTCTGAGCCCACAATCACTGTGACAGGGTTAAGTAAAGTCTCAATGGTATCAGAAAGATCAGTGTTTAGTCGTCTTGGAAAGACATCTGTCAATAGAGTAGCAACATCCATAGTGATGCTAGATGATGATGATGATGATGATGACATTGATGATGAATTTGATGATAAAAAAGATGAAAAACCTTTGGAGTATGCTGGAGTATTGAAAAATGCCACAAGATCGGCAAAATTAAGTGCTGCTAAGAAAGCAAGGAAAGTTCTTATTGAAAAAGAAATAAAAGAGTTGGAGGAGTCACCAAGTTCATTTCTCACGCATGGTGTCCTGGCTCCTCATGCTAAAATAGAACCTGTAAATGTGAAAACAAGACTGGGACATAAAGTGGATAATAAATCTGCAGCTGATTCCAGCAGTTTTTCTTTCACTGTAACATTTAACCAGGAGCAGAAAGGTGTAAAGAGTAGATTAGGGCCTCAGAAAAGCCTTCCTGGGAACACTCCTGACAGTAAAGGCGTGTTTCGTCGACTTGGAAAACAGACTTGATGAAGACAGGATTTCCTCAAGTGTTTCTGTGTGAAGAGGAGACTAAGACTACAGAATATTCTAAATGTGAGCACTTCTGACAGTAATGATATATTTCATCAACTAGGAAAGCAGACTTTATGAAGACTGGATAACCGAAGTGATTTTTTTTGGTAGAATTTTAAATCTGTACTGCCATTAATGAGAGTGATCTGAAGATTAGAAGTCAATACTCCACCTGAAGTTTAACAATGAAGTTTATAAAATACCTCTTGCCCAAAGTTTATAGACATGTATTTTATATCAATTCAGATGTGTATTAAAAACTAAATTTAAATTTGGAAGCATAATGCAGATTAAACACCTTTGCGAATGGAGGATTATGGTATATATGCTAATTATTCTAAACATTTCGGAATTCGCTTAAATGTCGATTATTGATATATTTTTGTTTATTGATTTTGTGTACATATTGACAAAACTATTGAAATTTTAAAAAGATAAAGTTCATGTTGATAACTTTTTCGAAATAAAGTCATTGGATAGAAACTAAATATTATGAATATTTAAATACAGATTATACACCTTTGCGAATGGAGGACTATGGTATGTATTCTAATTATTCTAAACATTTCGGAATTCGCTTAAATGTCGAATATTGATATATTTTTTAGTTTGTACTGATATAACCTCCTCTAAATGATTCTGATTCCTTAAATGTTGTGTCATTATCACATAAATCACAAGTATAGGTCACATTTCTTAGCTTTCGTGGCCGATACAATTTTCACAGTTCTTATTTCTCTATTATTTCATATATTAGTGGAGAGTATATTTTCTTCCATTGTTAAGACACTTATTTGTAGTAAATATATTCAGACTTTCCAGATATCCATCCCAAACATATTTGATTGTCATTATAAACTTTCAATATAGTCATTGCCAAGCTAAACTAATTTCTTTGACAAACTTTTTTTTTTAATAAAGAAATTCTTACTTTTCTCTGAAATTTATGATGATTACATACGGTGTTCAAGGCGATGACCAATTTACAAATGTCATTCATTTTTAATTGACCCCAAGGAATATCTTGTAATCATATTTCCCTCTTTAATTTTTATTTCTCTTTGAGGTCCAAATTAATTAAACAAATAATTTATATTTGGTATCTTATGACATAAGTGAACGATTTAAAACTGGTTTAGTTTTAATACTATTTGTCGCCCTATTGGTGCTAGACGTCCTCTAGACTATATCTTTAATATCTTCTTTACATTCTGTCATATGTATCGTATCATCTACATAAAACTTGAACAAAACATTGACTTTTTGCCTAGTAATGTAAACTATTGCGCCCTGTAATTTTTATCTATAATAAAATCTTTGAGCAGTAATTTATATTTTCTTCTCGTGTCTAAACAATCCAAACAAATTCATTTAACATTCTAACATGTACAACAGCCATCCTTCTAATCCAAGAAATGTGTAATGTGCAGGTAAATAGAACTAATCATAATTAAAGGGAGAAAACTCTTTTTTATATTATACATTGATATTGAGGTACTGTACATGTACTTTCTTACAATAAAGTCTTCCTGATTTTTATTAAAATGTACGCTTAATTTCACTTCAAATCAACTCAGAACTACAGCGTTACAATTCTTGAAAAATCTCGCTATTACTGGTGGAGACAATTTGGCCTTGGAAAGTATTTAAATCTTGCTAATTATTCATAACTATCTAATTAGACAATAAATAAGTTCGTACATCCATAAAGAATTGTTACCATGTATAACATTTATTTCATAATCATAACTATCATCGTTTTTGCACAATTACATAGTCTATCATTTACAATTATTAAGACAACACATGCGATCTTAAAACTTATATATGAAAAGGCTGATCACATATAAAACTCTTAATTTTCAGTTTAGACATCAGGGGAGTGGACCATATTTGATTGTATTATAGGTACAGTGCACATTTTTGGGATCCTCAGAATTGTTTCTCCACATTAAGACACGTTTTTAAAAGAATAAAAGCAAATTATTTTGTATGGGTATTTGCTAGGGACTTGTTTTACCCCATACTATTTCCCGAAACATTGGTCTGGATGGTGGGTGGGTGTGTCGTTTGGAATATATTTCATTCTGTTCAGAAACTTTATTCATGTAAACTAAGTACGATACAAATGTTACTCATGTATACGGCAATAGAATCAACAGTAGTTAAAGCATTGAAACATTTTTGTTTCGTTATACATGTTCATAACCATTGCAGATACTGCACTCATATTTAGGTCTCCTAACCCGACTAACGGAGACGTCGGTGTTGTACTGTCCATCCATAAGTCTGGTAATTGATCTAAAAACATATTAAGTTATACAAGATCGAACTGGATATTTACACACTTCAGGGTTGGTGCTGGATATAAAATAGTTGTCGCCAAAAAAATTGCCTACCTCAATGCTTTGTCGCCAATTTTCAAAAAAATGTCGCCATTTTCATAATATAGTTCTATCCGTTTATCTCACCATCCTTGGGACCAAGGTAATATTGTCGACATAAGCGGACGTTTGTATAAGTAAGGGGGTGGGGGTGGCTGAAAATAAATTGAAATTAAGCAGTCAAGTGAAATTTTAAAGAAGTGAGACAAAAATGGAAATTTTGATTAAATGAAGACAACTAATCTGAAATACACTTGTATATTGACAACTTACATTTGTATAGTACACTCCACATTGTGTTAAATAATGTAAATGTATATGAAAAATCCATGAATTCAAGTATTTGATCATATGTTAGAAAATTCGGTACATGGAGAACTCGCCTAATGGAGAACTCGCGCTGGGAGAACTAGCCCCATGGAGAACTCGCCCCAACGTATCTGGAGAAGTCACCCCGGGGTGGTTGGAGAAGTCACCCCAGGGTGGTTGGAGAAGTCGCCCCAAATGGTTGGATAAGTCGCCCAAAACGTTTAACCCAGATAACCTATTTAATGTTTATCTTTTAAATAAATAAATAAATTATTTAAAAGATAGAAATGTGTACCTTAGAACAATACGATTAGCAACAAAGATGTCGCCACATAGTGGTTACTGCTTTATTTGATCGCATTTTGAATTGCTCAATACTTTTCATCGGACATCTACGAAAACAACATGAGCACTTGTTTAAAAAGTAATATTGTTGGTATCAGGGGTTAATTTACGGAAGAATTTAGAATTGATTCGATTGCATACAAAAAGCACGAGTCGTCATTGTTTTTAACTCTTATATAAACATTTTTGTTCTTAACCCATTTGGACAAAATCTATATAAGTCCCTTGCGCAACTGATTTAAATTTATTGATGTTCAAATAAATGTAATTAATTTCATCAAACGTACTATTAAGGAGTCACAGTCATTTTTGAGTAAGTAAAATGTTCAGATTGCCAAATAGATCGTTGAATACCTTTCCTTGATTGAATGTGTTTAACGCATATCCGATTTTTTTTTTTTTTTTTTTTTTTTTTTTTTTCATTCTCTTAGACGATCCTAGGCTTGGTACTGAATAATATGGGAACTATTGCCGTCATTTTCCATCATTGTTCATCTCTGACAGTTATATGGCAAAACTGTTTCAATATTGGCAGCAAAAAGTATTCGTTTTGAAATCCTTACTTTCTATCGTTGTTGAACTCTGATATTTATATTATAGAATTACATCAGCATAGGTACTGGAACAATCCTATCTTTCTACTCTTTTTTTCTCCATCTTTGAAAAGTAAGAAATTATCTACCAAAAGAAGCAACGTTAAAGACATGTTTACGCTTTGTCATTCAATGTTTCCATCATCAATTTTCTATGAACCTTTGATTTTGTTTGTAACAGCATCGGATGAATTTTTCTTCCACACTTACGTTCAATACTGCTTTCCACTCGTTGTATAATAAACCCTTCCTTCCCATTCTTCGTTCATCTTGTTTGTGCAATGTCGATAATACAAAAATATATCACTTGTAATTGAAAGTCTTTGTGGTCATATAAACTCGTTAGATTTCTTATAACAACACATACCGGAACACCACTTGAAAAAAAATGTTAAATAAATGTTACTGTTAACTTTCTTGATTGATATATCTATTATACTAAACATTATTCATTACTGTGGTATTTACTCTTAAACTCGGACTATGCTGATTCGGTACAAAGTTTTGACTGATTCGGCCAAACTCGGACCATGTGATATATTATTCAGTTTAGTCCAGGACTTAAACGTGACATTTAAATTTGTGTTTTTAAAGATGATCTTCTCATTATGCTCTAAGTACGTCGAGCAGTTCAAACATGCATTTAAGGCAACAAAATCCCGTTAGTACGCGTGATAATATATATATATATATATATATATATATATATATATATATATATATATATATATATATATATATATATATATATATAAGTAACAATGAAATAAATTGTATACAGGAATAACATTTTATGTCCTTCTCAACAGCGTTAATACTTAACAAGGCCAGTTCAGTGATCTAATGTGAAATGAAACGTGACTACTGTCACAGTTACGTTTATTCATAAACTTCATACTTTACATCTTAGATAATGGCTACCCTTAGCGTCAGCACATTTCTTTTTATATAAAAAAAATAACAACATTTTTTAAAATTTTAGTCAGTCCTATCTGCTACATCAGATGACAATGACCTTACATAATACACCGAATGGGATAGAACAAATGTTCTAAATGAAATTTCCAAGCAAACCTTAAATCGTTATGGATTTTATCAATGAACAACATGGAAATATGAACAAGATGATGTTATCCCTTACCAAAATAAAGGTAATAATTTAAATACATTTTATACAGGAATAACATTTTATATCATTTTCAACAGCGTTAATACCTAACAAGACCCTTTTAGTTATCTAAGGTGAAATTAAATGTGCAGTTGTTAAATGTAGAGTTGCTTGCAAAACCGGCCATGTGTTTTGTTTGGTTGCATAGTTGAGTATTGGAGTGCTGGAAGGACTGTGCGATTAGAGTGTCCGAACTTCTGATTGGCGAGTTTATCAATGGTTGCTGACTGTGATTTGAAGTGAAAGGGGTTGGGGGGTTGGGGGGATGTTAGGGTCTGATACAGACAGAGCTTGACCACCATTAGCCATATTTTCCAAAACTGAACTAATTAGTTGTTTTTGTTCAGTGCTAGGTCTTCGACTGTAAGTTTTTAGAGACTCCTCACGTTTGTGGTCTGTCATAAACGAAATATTTCTGGTTTCAAACCCAGCATCACTCATAGCTTGAATTGCTGTTGCATGGAGTGAGTGACCAGTGTAGCGTTGCACTCCAGCATTCTTGCATATGTCTGGAATGAATGAGGAGAATTGCTTTGGTTTCACCGGTTCACAAGTATACCATTTGTCAGCAAATTCAGGAGATCTTAGTGATTCTTTACTGCACTGTGTAAATAAGACCTTTGCTGCTTTGTCACATTTCTGAAGGAAAATTTTTACAGATTTCACTGGGCAAGTGTTGGTGCCAGTTGCGTACATTCTTTTGTCTGATGTTTCTTCAGGCTTCTCATCAACACCACCTTGGTGGTTTTTTTGAAATGTTTCATGATTTAGAGTAATGTACTCCATGCCAGATTCATCATTTTCAAATTTTAAGGAAGTTAGGCTCAGTTGATGATGAAATTCTATAACTCTGGTCACAAAATGAATAGCCAGCAGATACCATATTTTGAATCGAAGGGCAACAGGGTCAAATTTTTGAAGATACGCATTGATTTTTCCTAATTCTTCCAGTGAAATTACTTGGTAGTGCTGGGTTGGCCTTGAAATATATGATTTTAAATTCAATTTCAGTTTTGCATTTAACATCGAATTAGCATTTTTGAATTCTTTGTCTTTGACAATGTCAATATATTTTCCATTGTCCTTCAAGTATCTGTTTATGGCAGCACGAACATTTTTCAAGGAATTCTTGTGATATTCTTGTGCCTGATCGGCTGGCATTTTTGTGCCCCTTGATGATAAAAATTTTGGTTGGGCCTCAGCGTAGAACCGTCTTAAGTGGCCACTCAGCTCGTCTGGTCTGATTGTGTTGAAGTCAAGTTTGTATCCAATAATTTCAATGCACCAAGCTGTAAGTAAATAGAAAAATATTCATAGCACTACAATTCTTACACTTGGCAAAGTCAGTTTGAAATCCACATAAAAACAACCTTTCCTGCAATTTGTACATATATTGTATACTTATGTTTGGGATTCATGTACGTAATATGGTGATATTAGTAATTATATCCTTCAGCATTTAAAGTCTTTGAAATTTGTACAGAAGATTTATATCTTCAGAAGAAGAATAGCAACGCAAAAAGTCATGTAATTTCTTTTTCATTGAAATTAATGACTACACATCCAAAATAATTTAACTTAGCAAAACAATCACTTTATGGATTATTATATACATTTTTCAATGGTGTAAAGTCACATTTTGGAGATATCATGATAACATTGTCATGTCAACAAAGTATGCACTATGTTAATATATATGTTCAAGATCTATCCATCAAAGATATTTCATGCGAATAATCTGATTATCTTTTTCTTGTAGTTTTACCATTTAAAATTTGTATTCAGTCTTTGAATAATGGTCTCATAACTACTTTTTTTTATTTTTGTGTAAGTGGTCATATTCACACTATGCCACCAACACCCATCCACGATTGAAAATAAGCAAACAAAATTAAAAAAAAAAAATTAAAAATTTTACCATTGAAAACGCCAATGTCCCATTTTGTGTTTCGTTTAGTAGCCTCTGAGTATTGATTTATTTCAATAGCTTTTAAGTCCTCCTCAGATAATTTCTTGAATCTTGGTTTATGTCCCTAAGGAGCCTAAAAATTGACTGTCCCAGTTCCCACGCTATTATTGTTGTTGTTGTGTATGGCTAGGGTGACGTAGGTCACGGGGTGCTCTGTGACGGAATTTATCTATCTCTGTTGTTCTGTTTCATTTTCAGCGCATCGCAATATCATCAAATCCATCTCCATCTGCTTCAATCGCTGCTATTAT
>JAECUM010028402.1:0-19960 GCA_016617855.1 Megalonaias nervosa | reverse complement strand
GATAATAAATTCAACATCGATATCAAAATCACGATTATTTTTTTTTATCGCATCGTTTATAACTGGACAATTTTTTTATATTACTTCAACACTAACAGTTTGATTATTATTTTCTGTGGAGTCTATGACAACTCTATGCAGTTGAGATATTCTCCTGACTCTAGATACTGCGAGATAAACTAAATTTGACCACTCGATTCTGTCATCGACAATCCAGATATTTGTATCAGTAATAGTTAGTCCTTGTGACGAGTGAATCGTTATGGCATATCCCAATTTCCACGGTGAGTTATTCATACTCAACGCGCTTTCAACAACATCAATATCAACTAAAACAATATCATTCAATACAAGATTTTGTTTTTCATTTGTTCCTGGAATTTCAACTTCAATATTTTGTCGTCGAGTATCTGCTGGGCGAGAACACAATGGTACAGGTAGATTTGAAAATTTTTCTTTATGTAACAGAAATAATTTCTCCTGTAATTCATCAAGAATTATTTTTCTACTAGCAACTATTAAATCATTTGGTCTCCATAAATTCCAAAAATCATTTACAGGAGTTTCTGGAATTATTTCACGCATTATCTCACATTGTATTCTATCTGGCTGTTGTCTGATTAATCTTTTAAATTCTTTCAGAGGTTCATCAATAGCTCTATGATCATCATTTATTTCTTCATAATAATCCACAAATGATTTTAACCACTCATGTGGAGATTGTCCCACGAAAGGTGGTGGTTGACCATGATCGCCGCACATAATTACCGCAGTATTTTTCATTAATAACCAATCGAGAAATATATTTAGTGTTTCTAACGATACTGTACAAATCTCATCCCAGATGATGATTTTCGGAATATATTTCTCACCCATTCGCTCAGGTGTCCACGTATCTCCACACCATCTGAAGAAACTATGGTATGTACATGATTTTACTCCTTGTTGTTTCATTTCTCTTGCTAGTCTGTGTGTAGGTGTCAACACAATCATATCTAGACTCCGAAATAATTCAATGGCACGTGTTGTTTTACCAGAACCTCCAGGTCCATTGAGATAAATGGTTTTATGTCTAGCCACGGGATCAAATACAGATGGTGATGTTGATACTGGTATTTGATTGTCATCACCGTAGTATATTTCTTTGATATCAACGTCTGCTGATTCAGAATAATCGAGTATACTTTCGTGTTTTATTCTCCATGATCCCCATTCACCATTACCGAGTAACGGTTTTACCAAATCCACGTACGCGCTATTTATATAAAATGAGTCCGTAGCAACTCTGACAGCGTAACAAGGAAATCTATTTATCATCGATAATAAATTTATAGAAACGTAAGCGAGCATAGAAGATCTTAAATGAGTAAATTGCGGTGACTCACCATCGATATAACTCACGATTGTACCTAATTTAATTCCGTCTGATGAATAAGCATTACTTCTGCTTATAAATGTTCCTTTGTTCGTTGTATCAGTAATTATAAAATCTAACTCAGCATCATCCATGATTAATCTTGTACAATGTCTTTTATGATCATACAAACCACCTTGAGTAAATTTACCAATTATTTTTCTACCGAGATCTTTTGCAACTTTATTTTCATAATCAATTTTATCCCAATCTTCATCTGGATCTGTCGGTGAATGTTTCTTTTGTTGTGGTAACCAAACTTGTTTCTGCGGATGATATGATATAATAGTTTCACTTACACTCAACGACATTAAGATTTCAGTATCAAGCATGTATCGTAATAGCACTATTGGAACCCAATATTTTTCTGAGAAATGTCTACCAAACCACGCATAAACGATCGGATGAAGATTATTACAAAACTTAAATGATTTTACACAAACAAATCCAGTTAAATCAAAATCAGGTAAGAGTCCATTTATCGCAACTCTGGTCATC
This sequence comes from Megalonaias nervosa, assembly GCA_016617855.1. Taxonomy (NCBI): domain Eukaryota; kingdom Metazoa; phylum Mollusca; class Bivalvia; order Unionida; family Unionidae; genus Megalonaias; species Megalonaias nervosa. Next base: position 18,048 of record JAECUM010028402.1, on the reverse strand, counting down.
TTGTGTGTGGGATGTCCGAATCTTTTAAAGTATTCAGAACAATCTCCGTATCCAAGAAAACTTCCAAGATAGCACGCAACCGTATCAACCGATATAACTTTACGATGATCGTATTTGGTATTCCATAATCCGCCAAGTCCATATTCGACACAACTATGCTGAATATCTTCAAGGAATTCTGATTGTGTTGGTTTCCATGAATTTTTCTCCTGAGCAAAGTGAGCCGCAACCGATGGAACTGTAAAACAGTTATTCAATAATCTTTCAACTTCAACATCATCAGAATTATATTTCAGTACAAGATTCTTCATTTCTTCATGGAGATATTCTCTGCGGTAAACCTCTCCATTAGGTTTTACAAATTGATCGTAATTCACGGATTCTGAGGTCTGAAATAACCAAACAGATACAGGATCATTCGTACTGATATCACTGATAGTATCGAATATATAATCGTCATAAAATTTAACTGTTCTATCTCGTGGAAATATTGTTACAGCATCAGTCATGCATGTGCGTTATGATCAATGATTGTTATAGGGGTTCCATTTTTTGTATATTTCGGTTTGTACAAAAATTCTCCGGTTAGTGTTTTTACTGTTATTGGAAATCTTAATTTCTTTTCTAGCTTAGCAACATCATTGATAGATGCTCTGGTATCTTTAACTGTTTCTGCCCACGCATTTATTTTTTTTATGTCTTAGATCCGTTAAACCGTTTCCGCGTATTGCTTTTGAGAAATGTTCTATAACTCGCTCAGCTATGCAGTTTAGTCCCCTTGACAATTTCATTGGTTTGAGATTATCAACGCTAGATTTATCATTTAGCGGATATATCGCATAGATAACTGCCGTTACAGGATACGCTTGTTCATAATATGGTTTATCAATACCAGTCAATATTCCTGGTTTTGATTGTTTATTTAATGTAACAGTATTATTTCCAGTATGAAGACGTACAGGTTCACATTTATCACGGATAATCCATGTGTCATCATCTGTCTGCGCAATCGATTTTACTAAAATAATATATCGCTGATTGTCGAGATAGTTGATAATATTTTTACCTCGTTTGTCACTCATTCTAGCATCGACAACACCTTTGGTGTCGTTCATGATCCTGAATGTCGACCAAGTATGAGCCGCACCATCATTGCGAAATTCTTTTTTAGCTTCACGGATACGATTGATGATATCTCTATTTATCAAAGCCAGATCTTGCATCAAAAAATTAAATTTAGATTTTCCGATGACGAAGTCATTGAGTTTGTCAAGATCAAATCTTGCTTCCGCCGAGACGGTGGAAGGTTCAGTTGTGGATAATCTCTCAAATTCCTCCATACTATATTTAAAGCAAATATATGTTTAATTAAACTTTAATTATATATATAATGATTCAAACAAACAATAAATGCCGATGGCTTATGATTGGATTTTCTCTTCCTTGTAATAAATCATGCGTAAATGAATTTTGTGGTCAACATATGCAAAGTTTTCGAAAAGGTAGTCTAGGACCGAAACCGTGTTTACGATGTGGTGTTGTTGTCAGAAGAGAAACACGGTTATGTGTGCAATGCGGTGGTAAAAGATACAGAGAGCTGAAACGATATTATGACAAGAAGTCGTCAGGTGAATCTCCCATAAAAACCGCTGAAGACTATCTGGCTAGATTTCAAAATAATCATTTAGACAAATAGTATTGCTATATAAATGGAGCAAAATAAATTTGTAAAGCACCCTATCATTACAAATTATGAAGCGTCTCGTGATGGTGTCATCAGAAATTGCAGGTAAAAGAAATCAGTCGGTGCTGTTAATAATACTGGGTATCTTAGATTTACTGTTTGAGAAAGAAGATATTTATCTCATAGGTTCGTGTTTGAGTGTTTTCATGGGGTCATCGAAGACGGACTTGTAATTGATCACATTAATTCAAAACCGAAAGAAAATTCTTTAGAAAATTTACGAATTATTACACAGAGTCAAAATTGTAAGATAGGAAATACTGGTATTAGTTGCAAGACTCCTAGGTCGGTTATATCTACAAATACAGAGACAAATGAAAAAATAATTTTCCCATCAATGAATGCTGCTGCCAAATATTTTGATATTTGTATGCCTTCAGTATGTTTTGTTGCAAATAATATATACAAATCAGCATTTTCAAAAAATTTAAACAAAAGATCATGTTCCAGTATACACAGTGAAGCGAGATAAATACCCGTCAACGTTGCGAATTCAGTCAGATTTTCTAGCGTTGACGGGTAATATACCCAATAACATTGTGATGCTGGTCAGATTTTCTAGCGTTGACGGGTAATATACCCATCAAAATCGTTGAATTCTGTCAGATTTTCTAAAATATTTTATTTGTATTCAGAAATATTTATTAAACAAATAATTTATAATATAAAAAGTAATGAATCACGAAAACATCACATCAGTTATTACTTCTATTAAGCAATTACAACACAGCGGTATAAAAATATATGATGAGCTTGATCCTGAAAAAATAATGAGTGATTTTGAATCATTACAATTTCAAAAGTCAGAAAATAGGTATACGTTGCCCTCCGATTATAGATTCATAAAGTTAATCCAGCAGGCGATGTTACGATCGCTGGCAGCAATCACGGATACGCAGGTGAAATTATTTGTTCCTCTTTCACGGGCCATCGAAAAGGTTAGGTCAGAATTATCTCACGAATACGAAAAGAAAAGACTCATACACGCTCGTATAAAACAGCTGAGAGATACTATGTCGATGACGGAAGAGTTACTTCCTAAAGATAAAGACGAGTGTGACTATAGTGACAACGAAACTAAAAGTGTTGTACCAGGATAATTCATTTCTGATCCTGACAAGATCACGGGGGTAAAAGAAATATTTTATCCTTGATATTTTTTTATTGCTTGGTGTTTTCCGTAACTACGATGACGTTGATGACGAAGTCACTACGATCTTACATACAGATTTATATTTAACGACTCTGACCTAAGATCGAGCAAGTGGCCAGACTGGACAGTAAGTTTGAAATGTATCCGTGATAGAAGACGACTATGACAATTTAGATAAACAACATTGATTGGTTCTGATACAATCAAATAACCTGGTGGAACTTGAGGTGTGAATGAATACAGAATGTATCCTTGTTGGACCTGGTTGGATTTTTCAACGTCAACTTGATAACTACCATCAATGACATCACATACTAGATTGACAGCGATCGTTGATGTAATATTACGATACCCGGTGAGACATGACGGCCGCCACCGTATGGATCGTTATTGTATCGGATAATACTTGCTTGTGGGGCTACTTTTCTCCATGATTCAAGGATTTTTGGAAAATTTTTCTTGACAAGATCAATCATTAATTGTTTGAATTCGCCGATTTTATCTTCAGTATATATTTCTTCGTAAACTTTCTTAAATTTTTGACACTGGTAAACATCCGGTTAAATTCATCTACTGCGTCTGGGATCGTAACGGTGATAATTTTCATATCCATCATATTTTCATCTCTTCTCAGATCAGGAATTTCTTCTTGTCCATCAGTAAAATATTTATTAACGGTCCACGGAATATTATTTCGGTAATATGGAATTTTGATAAATTTTCGATCAGTTGTCAGAAATTCATCTCGGCATGGTTCTGGTGGACCTTCATAAACCAGCGCGACCTCGGGCCATCCCAACACAGTTCTAATCGAACTTTGATATATGTCCACAGCGTAATCCGGTGACAATATTTCAACGGCCGATGATAACGTTGGTTCGTGAACAGTAACAGCAATCTTTGATCCTTTTCCTGTGATGGATTTAATTCTGCGCTGGAATTCTTCATTGATCTGTTCTATTTGATAACTGCCCGTTGGAATACTAACTACTTGCCAATCTGGTGTTCCATCGGGTTTATTTTTATTTGCAAAATACTAATGAATTATTCGGTTGTAGTCCACCAAACGATTTTGACCTGATATTGGGCCAACTATAATAAACCCATAATTGCGCTAGCGCTATCTCGGATGCTGAAATTGCGGTCGGAAAATTAATACTGAATTCAGGATTAGTTGAACTCGCTGATATCATTGTGGTTCTTAGCGGAGCAGTATTAGTGACGATCTGTTGTAATAATTCCTGCGATCGGTGATCGAACGTTGACATTATTATACTATTATTGTTTCTTTTTTCATCAAATACTTCATTGTAGATCTTTATTATAATACTGAATTCTTCGTCAGATATTACTCCATCATTAAGCGACGAAGAAATCATCAATGATAATTTAGAGTATGCGGTCGTTGCTGTGTGTAATTTCATCATGTACTCGTTCAATTTATCATTTGTACACGTATTTATCTTTTTCGCGATTATATTAAATATTCCAGCGATCGTGGTTGACGATGAAACAATGATTGTTACAACGATCGGCGCTGTCATCGTCAACGTTGATAATACTACGCCGGTTCCAGCAACAATCGCGGAAACCGAATAAACCATGATATCAACGACAACCGCACTTCTACGATATTTCTTTATTTTTTTGTATAATTATCGATGATTGTTTTTAGCTTATTCTGCCATGTTGTTACTTGATCGTATCTGTATTGCTGAACGTCTATCATTATACTTTAGTTTCTGTCTAAGACAACGGAGGTGTTTCGGTTACAAATTCTATGCACCACCAGCAAGACGCCGAGGTTAATCTTTTATCATCTGATACCAGCATAAACGTTTCTTCGGTATCTTTATTTAATACTACAGATACAGTCCTAGAAAAATTATCGGTTGAATAACGCCATGAAAATGTAGTAAATATTATAAATTTTGCAGAGGTGAACACTGGCAGCCTGTACACACCAGTTACTTCTGCGGTATGTTTAATAGTGTTATTTTGCGGTGTCCACGTTGATGATCCTGATGATACCGTGTACACGATATTGTTAATTTGTTTGTGTGGAATTTTAATCAGATTAGTTTTTTGAATGATATTAGGAATTCCACTGACAATATCGGTGATTCTCGTATTTATATCTCTGAGATTTATGTCAACGGTTGGTGGACTTCCAAAAAATTTATTAGTGGTTCTGTTTACGTTTCTGCGAAAATTCATAAACAGTTGTACATGATTAAAAACTTCAGTTCTAAATGCGGTCATTCCATCAGTGATCGTCGACAACGAAGTTGTCATCGGAATATTGTTATCGTCTACATATTTTTTTGTTGCAGCGTCGAGATTATCCGTCGGTTCTCCTACATTAATAATTTTATTGTTATTCATGTTAATGACGCCGTTCATTATGCCACCGGCTTTTAACACTCGTTCACTTATGCTATCTCGGATCGATGACGGAGTAACAACAAGTACTGCTAGTGCTTCACGGCCACATATTGGTGGATCCGTTAATGTTTCTGTTGGTAGCGTTGAATACCAGATTGGAATATTTTGAAGTGCAGTACTTTGCACCAGAGCGCTTTGCACTCTGCCGACATATTTTAAAAATTCTTTTGGTGGTGCCAGCCCATACGAATCAAAATAAACATTACCACGTGGATCAATTGCATATGCAACCCAGTGAGTGCCACGACCAGAGCTTTTATCGAGATTAATAATACCTGTTTCTGACAGATTTGGAGATTTCGGTAATTGATCACGCATAAAAACACCTCTAAAATTCTTTATATTTAGTTGCTTAGCAGCATCGAGTAAATCAAAGTTAGTCATCGGGAAAATCAGCAAGTCCCTGGTATTCTTAATCCTTTTCCGTATCGAGTTCCTGGAAGTCTCAGACCTTTTTTTTTTGATTTCTTTTCCTGTTGTTTTCTTTAATGCCATTCCAGCAGCTGTTCCAACTGCACCTAATGCAGCAGCTTTTACAACAGCTGGAGCGGCTGCAGCTATTAATGCTGGAATAGCTGCGAGAAGCGGAAATATTCCTCCGTTTTAAATAGTATCCTTGATTGCACCCACGGAAAGATTTAATTGTATTCCTTTATTGGCGTACTTAGCTTCGTTGGATCTCTTAAACTGACGATCGGTCAACAATAATTTATTTTCACCACTCATTTGTTCTTGTTTTAATGATATTTTTGTTCCGCATCGTGATGCTAACGGTGATTGTAATCGTTTAATCTGACCCGGGGTCAGACTGACACTAACATGATGATATGAAATTTATGATATATTTCTGACTTCTAAATTAACACTTGCATATTTTCTACTGGAGCATCAACGACTCTCATGCGGCCACCAACACCTTCAAGTAACATTGTTTTATCGGATAATATAACAGTGATTGCTCTGTAATTAGGAATAGGTCCAGCATCTCTGTTAACACGAGCTCGAAAATGTATATCAACGACAGACTGCCTAATCAAATCCAAATGTTCCAGCGAAAAGTAATAAATCGGGTACAGTGTTGTAAAATCTAGTTGTGATATTTGTAAACCAGTATCAATATTTTGATCACGTCCCATAAACGACATCAGACGATGATACGCACGTGCAACACTGTTTTGTTCAAAATTTAATAAAATATCCTCAGATGGTTCCTGATGTCCGTTTATTCTCAATGAAACTTCGGAAACACCGAGTTTGTCAAATATCATAATACTACGCGTTTGATTATTTAATCGTGCAGTATTTTGAAACGCAATGAATATATGTCGCGGCGCAGCGATGTCCTGTTGTGATGCTATTTGCCACGTAAATAACCCATTAATGTTACTTTGAACAGCATCTGTGGTTGTTGTTAACCATGATAACGTCGACTTGCCGCCGCTGCCCATGAAAGCGAGTAACCGATATTCTTCAGATATTGCTGGAGTCATTACTAGCATCCACAATGAAAGTTTTGTTAGATTTACTTTACCATGAAGTGCCCTGGTTGCAGCGTCGTTAGCTCCTTCAACGTGCCATATTGCATCATCGTCGGTTGCTTTTCGTACGAGTACAACTGTATGTTTGGCTCCGAAAATAACTTTTCTGTCATGTCTGCAGAATCCAAAAATATGTGATAACGGAATCGCGCAAGAAAATCTTCTTTTTCCCTGCAACATTGCTCAACGTGTTTTGAATCCCAAGTTGAAATTATCATTAGCACTTTGCAATATCGAAAATGCAGCGGCGGGTCGGGGTATCATTCCAGCTGGTTGTGGGTCAGCTGCAGTATCTTGAGGTGCTTGTACCAAATTATATTGTCTTCGTTCAGGAGAATTAGAAGTGTCCTTGGCAGACATCATTGACGGACCAGCTGATCTTGAATAATCGTCGCCATATCTTGCAAGGCCAAGTATCGTCGTGGCAACATCAACATCTTTTTAAATCGATTCGATATTTCTTCCGTCGATCATGTACGTGGCGATGTCGAACAACGCCATAATACCATTATTAACAAAACTAAAATTATCATTGTTTCCGTATTCAGTATCATCTGTTTTTAAAATTTCACCTTCTACCTCCATAAATGCTTCAGCGGGTATGAAATATTTACTTGTATCTTGAACCTGTAATCCAATTCGTCCGCGTTGATTTGGTAATCGTGCGTCGTAAGAATAATATTGATAATCACGTACCGATTCATCTTTGAGAACTGGCGCATCCATGTCAAATGCGGGATCAGGTACACGTTTGAACATGTTATGTTATTGGTCATCGTCTAATACGAAGACCACTTCCTGCCATCAGACTTGCTGATACATTTTTTTCCTTTTCATCAGCTAACTCTGCTAGTTTTTGATTTGCGGCTTGATGTATTATTTTACTAACACTTGCAGGCATCACTTCAGTGCTGGGTAATTATACTGGCTGAGATTTTCGTCGTATTAATCGTGCTAGTCTATCTTTGATTGCAACGTCACCAGCAGCGCTAATACCTTTTTCACGAACAACATCAATAGCTTTAATTCCTAGTTGTTTTGCGATCGGTATTGCTTTTGGGGCTATTATTCTAAATAAACTCTGAACAACATCACCGAGTCCATCTCCGTAGGACTTTTTGTATACATGTAATCTTGAATTTACCACCCTGACCATAGTTGGTCCACGTTGAGTAACATGTATGACCATCTATTATAATAATTATATCTAACTGTTTAATCACTGTGATAATCATCGGTAATTTCATTAATGAGGGACCGACACACATTAATATCCATAATACCACCAGTAAATAATCGTTGACAAATTGATGAGATTTCGTTGATAATTTCTGGAGAATTATTTACCAGCTCGTTTCCCACCGATTAAAATTTCTAATCTATCTACGTCGGCAGGGACGTTGTTAGGACAGACATCTACATTACTTTTAGTTGCATTAATACCTTTTCCAGTTGCAGCTGAAACATCTTGATCTTCTTCTTCTTCCTCAATTATTGGTTGAATAATTGTTCGTGGTGAGCACTGACGTAGTAGTTCTCTAGCACGAATAAATGTTTTATCAATATATTCGATATACTTAGGGTCGTTATGTCAAACATATCTAAGATCTTTGTTTATACGATATATCCATCTATACCATTTTTCATGATCTGTTATTTCCTGAGTATATTCTATTTTTAAATAATCGTTTTTATCAAAAAAAAACTTCTCGCAGCAAATTCATGTAAATCTTCATTTTTAATAGATCTTATATATTCGATAGATCTTGGATAAAATTTATTGATCATGTTGGTCCTGATTCTTGATTTTCTTGATTCTGGTTGTGGTTGTATTTGTTCTTTTATTTCACCTATCTCAGCACGAGTTTTGTCAATACATTCGAGTATTTCTTGAGTTGGTTGAGCAGCAGCTATTTCGGCAGGTAGTTCTCGTAGAATTGTTTTTGTTTTCTTAGTTCGCTCTGCTATTTTTCCAGTTGCTTCAGCTGTTTTTTCCAACATGGAAAGAATACCTTTAGTATTCTTTGTGACAGGTTTAAATAATTCTTCTGCGGCTTCTTCAAATCCTTCTTTTAGATCTTGACGCGCTTGTAATTTTTGTCTGACAGAATCACGGACAGGTAGATATTTCTTAATTGCTTCTAGTCGCTCTCGAGCTGGTCTATCTGAGTGAGCTTCACCAATCATTATTGATATAACAATGATTTAATTACACTCTCTTTGCTGCTGGTATTGATAGAATATTTGGTCCTTGATACTGAATAACTCATAGAGTAATGAAGCAGTTATTTCCCCTGACAGTCAAGGATAAAACGGTGCATAGATAATTAATAGTTTCATACTTGTACAGTCATGTTCTTCTTTGACTTCGATTTCCCAGCCCTGTATCTCTGAAAAGTCTGAGAAATCTACCTATTTCATATCATCAAAACACAAAAATCTCTTGCCTAAAATCAGGACGAACCACGCTATAGACAATTAGTCATTATTGATTTTTTTGTTCAGACCGGAATAAACTCAATAATATCAATCCATGCATTCATTGCTAGATAGTTCTGTCCTGATGAAACTATAATATTTATTGATAATATAATATTTTAACAAGGCAGAAACGGCAGAAATATGTAAAATTGCAGATTTTATTCAGAATCAGATAAAATACTGACCACAGAATCTGCAATGACAGAGTCAGGGTTAAGATAGCTATATATTTATTTTTGAAACGTGTATTTGTAAGTTGGAACAATGGTGCATTCGTAGCGCGTCTGACTCTCGTACTCGAGGTCTTGAGTTCCAAACCCATGACTGACACTGTCGATGGTTTGTGGCCCTGGGATGCCATTTTATTTAATAACTATTATCTACTTTATGAGTAGGGACGCAAGCACCCCATGAGATTTCATGTAACTCTCACCATGTTGAACAACGTGGTGAGTGCAGTTTTGCACTTACCCTGGGGTTTGATTTGGTGGGGGGGGGGGGTTTACATGAAATCGCAATGCCTAGACAGCCCTCTGAATTTCTAATATTTCGTTTCGCACATTAGGAATTCGCTGGGGTGTGTGTCTAAAATAAACAGCAGATGATGTGAAGTTGTGAGCACTGAAAGTACCCACATAGGGACATTCAGAAAGAATTCCCGCCGGACCAAAAAGTCTCAGTAAGGTGCATGTGGACCATAAGACAGGTCTTAACCGATGAAAGAGTGCCCTGTGGGCTTAAGGCCTCAATAAGGGACTCTTAGGACCTTATTGGTAAAAGACTTTACCGGCAGAAGGGACCCAGTGGAATGGTAGACTGAACGTCGTAATTGCTGATTATTTTTGAATTTATAAAATTGACAGCAGCAGGCAGGGTGCGACCACATGTGTGTAAACGACTCAGTCCAATGTTTGAAAAACTTCAGTTTGGCTTTATCGACCTTATTTTTTAAAAAAAAAATTTGTAGGAACCTTCATTTTTGCTCGCCGCCTTGGTCTGTTCACCCTGCTTGCTGCTGCATGACATTAGTGTAAGTTATTAAGCATCAGTGGGAAATGATATTATTACATTAATATAAATTTAATAAGTATCCATGGGAAAACATTGTATAGCATTAGTATGAGCTTAAGAGCATCCCTGAGAAGTGCTTGTATATCATTGTTCGAGGTTTAAACGCATCCATGGGAAATGCTTATACAACATTAGCATGAATTTAGAAACATCCCTGAGAACTGCTTCCGTAACATTAGGATGAGTTTATAAGCATCCTTGGGAAATGCTTGTATAACATTAGTATGAATTTAAAAGCATTCCTGGAACATACGTGTATCACAGTAGTATGGGTTTAAGAGCATTCTTGGGAAATGCTTGCATTACATTTGTATGAGTTTTAAAGCATATCTTGTAAATTCTTCTTTTTCGTTAAGGTTTCAAATTCAGTAATATAATTTCAGATATACATAAATTCCACACAAATCTTGAAACGTAAAACAAGATCCATCAGGTCAGCTGTTTGCTTAAATCTATCTGTATTTGTTCTAGCTATGATATTTTGGTGCTATAGTTTTCCATCAAGGTTTTAAAATTTGTTTCAAGTCAAACTCATTTTAAAAATACTATTTTTTTTTCTAGCCCGTTCAATACTCTTCATGGCCATTTCCGTGTTCAAACAAAAAATAAAAAATAATATAAAACACAAAATCAAATACAGTGCCTTGAGGAATTTAGTGGTATGATATTCATATATCGAGACAAAGATATATGAAATCAAGGTAGTAATGTATCGAACTTACCTATATAGGAGTTGTTAGTCAAATTAGGCTGAAGAACGGAAAGCGTAAATAGGTGTCCAAAACATTGGAACGATTGTTGCAGATTAGGAGGGAATGAAAGAAATGGAGGATATAGAGATGCAAAACAAGATGAAAACGAACTGTTTAATGAACAGGAAAGAGAACTAGAGATTATATTTGACGAATATCAATTAGTATAAATTATTCACTCCACGAGAGGAATGAGAATTAATAAATTCTATACATCCTGTAAATTTGAAAAAAGAATCCATAAAATATGATCTTAACAGTCCAGTTGTTTCGACAAATACATATGAAAAACAAACAGATTTTTTTTTAAGAAGACGCCAGCAAAGTATGATTTAAAAAAACAACTGTATTTGGAGAACAGTTAGAAACTATTGAAGACATGAAGACATAATACATTGGAAGTTTCACAAAATTACAAAGAGTGTTCAGAGAAAATTTCGGAAAAGATTTAATACAAACATTAGGGTTCAAATGCCACTAAAATGAAAAACTGCAACAGCTTTTAGAAGAATGGTGTTACGATGCTGCTCGAACAATTACAGTTAGGATAACATATCAACTATTTGCTTTTTAAAGAAAACTTTGCAAAGTTTATAGAAGCATGTGGAAAAGGAACTGGTGTCGGTAGTGCTCCTTCAGCTGGAAGATCTTTCGTTGGCAAAACTAATCTGACTTAATAAATGTTATTAATTGGATGTTTGAGATAGTCAAATATGCAGCAATATCAAAGTCTACAATTATTGGCAGTGTAAGAAATGGCTCTGAGAACAACTGGGCAGGTTTGTTATTTTCTTCTTCCTATAATAATAAGTTATTTTACTTTGTATGCATTTGTTGATCATTTTGATCTAGGACACAAACCAAAGTATATAGCGGGAGGTAATGTTTGTAAACTAAGTCAGGTATTAAACTACAGCAGCTCCTATCATCATGAATATTATTATAAACGAGTCTTTGGTCGTGTATTTCACGGTCAAGTTTAGTATGTCGCTTCGAACCTGTCATTAGTTATTTGAACATCCAAATAGTGGTTCCAGAGAACTCAACACAATACTCCGTCTTCTCGACATTTGTGTTCACTTTGTCTCTTGCATCAGTCGTTGGAAAACCATTCCTTATTACTTCTTTATTGACGGTAGGGTATGATCCAAGTTTAAACAAACCACTGGATTGTTATAAAATTTTGTTCTATCTCACGATAATACCCATTTTCAAAACGATGACATTCATTAACAAAATTACAGCGTTACCAGCAGAATATCCTAACTGCAATTTTGAATATTGTATGCATTGTTGATTTATGCTCGTATTGTCTCCATTTGAGATGTCACCTTGCTGTTACAAAATAAAAATCTTCATTCATCTTTTAGAAATTTCTGATACAATCGAAACAAGTGCTGTATCAGGCTTTATTATTTTCCTACCTGTTCATCTTACATGTACCTTATATCAGACTTTGTACGTTAATTTAATCAAGTAATGGTCTCATCCATCAATTCGTTACGTTTGATTTTAATTACTATGAGACGTCCATTAAAAGTTATGAGGGAAGATTATATTTTCAAAATCTGAATATATGTCTACTGTTCGGTTGAAAATTTCTCAGATATCAGTTAGTTTTGGTAAATTATGTGGTAATTCTTTCTGCAGTCGAAGGTTATATGCACAAATTTAAATTACACATATAAAATGTTTTAACAAAATGCATTCACCTACTATGTGTTTTGATGTACTTGGTTTCTGTTTGTTGCTCGGATTCTTCACATATATTCAGGCTTAAAATCTTTCATCCGCTAAAGAACTAATTTTTTTTTCACAGCCATCAGTTACTAGAAACTAGTAGTCTTTGAAACAATGTGTCCTGTTCCTCCCGATTGGATTGTTATTTACGGATTGTTATTACTCAGTCTCCAATAGCGCAGTGTGGATTTGTCAAATCGTATCCATAGAAGAGATGTGTATCTGTAATATAATGTTTCTAGCAGTGAACGTTCCCCATTACTCAACACTACACGATCCATTGTTATATTTGAGTTTTGCAGCAGCTAACATACACAGATGCAGGCTCCATGTAACTTTGATGTAGACTATAAAGTACAACTGGTCATTATTCCTTGACTCACAAAGTTTCACTCTCACCAGCTGTGTTTTTTTGTTTTAAAAAAAAACAAAATCATATGAGTTTCGTACAAGTACTTCCAAATCTCATTCTGGCACAACTTTAAAAAAAATTCAAACATCTGAATAAGATTGATCAGAAATCATTATCTTTTCCTACGCACACTTATTGTACAAGAAAATGACACGTCATTTCTGATTGCTACAGGTTGAATCGTAAGCAATACAATAAAGACAGATCTACTACAAATGCGCTTATTTTGAACTGATAATTGTCACAGTCTTGTTAATGAAAGCTATGTATTGGTTAGATCAGTAAGTCATTTTATTTTTTTCAGAGAATAATAAAAAAAAATCATTCTTGTCGAAGGTTCTATATCATCTATTTGTGACTGTGCCAAGTCTATATCTATTAAATATTAAGGAACACAAGTTTCGGAGAGTCGTTTGTGATCAGGTATTTTGTCTTTGTCCGAGAAGTCTTTATTACGTGCAACCTTCTTAGTCAGGGAGTAGTGCGCGGCTTTGTTAATGTACCTCTCCAATGTGTCAATTTGGTCTCAGACTTAGCCAAAGGGCCCGAGACTGTTGGAGCAGTGACTTATATACTTATTGACGGTATTAATCTATTACTACGCAATGACAAAGCTGTAGATAAGGTCGTGGTTGATAAGCTTCTAACTGACACGCCTTACTAGGATAAAAGAGAGTAAAATCCCTGATTTTTATTCTGCTTCTGTTACAAAGATTATGGCATAAAAGGGTTCATGAGAATGGTGTTAATCAGGAAATTGCTCTTTTAGTTGGCACAGTTATTGGTTATTCTTTTGATGATTCAGATTTATTCAGATTCAATATATATATATATATATATATATACATATATATATATATATATATATATATATATATATATATATATATATATATATATATATATATATATATATATATATATATATATATATATATATATATATTGATTACATTGATCATCTTTATCTGCTCATTCTCTATATTCAAATCAGGGTGGCACAAGATACCCTTTGTCGGACAAAAACAGGATCCTTACATGTCTTGTTTATTTCTGAAGCCTAATTGCAAAGCTGAAGCCACACAAGTTACAATTGATTATTTTTATTATTTGTATGAAAGATCGGGTCTTTATGAGAATATTTAGACTACCTGAATTACTTGCTGGTGACGAGTAAACTAACAAATTGTACTTTTAAGTTCACATCGACCGAAAATTATTAGTCTAGCACATGAAATTTCATTGGCTCCTCATTTAGAGTCAACTAAATTTACTGCATGATCTTGAATGAATTTTATTAAAATTGGTGTTAACAAATACTGTCGAGCTTGTTGAACTTATGAAATGGTAGGAAAATACCAGTCTGAAGATACCTCAGGTTCATCTGTAAGCTATTCCTCCATTCGACGAACTATTTAGCAGAATAATGATGGACTGTGACGGCCCAATACCTAAGACCAAGTCAGGCAACAAATGCTTGTCTGCCATAATGTGTGTTCACTAGATTTCCTGAGGCAATTCCTTGTGAGAAATATTAAAACTTAAACCTTAGTAAAAGCTTTGATAAAGTTTATTTTATATTTGATGACCTTCCCAAATATGTCCAGTTCTATCAAGGATCGAATATTATAACCGGAAGTTTGCAACAATTTATGCGCGATTTGCGTATCAAACATACCCTGCTATCACCTAACACGTCAAGGGACTATGGAATGATTTCATCTAACTTTCATGAATATGACCATGGCATACTTCTGTGATAGAAGAAGTATTCTGATGATGATATTGTTAATTTGCTGTTGATTGCCGTTAGGGAATCAGTTCAATAATCATTGGGTTTTAGTCCTTTTGAACTTTTATTTGGGAAAACTTTCCGTGGACCATTGAAGCTATTGAAAAGGAAACTTCTTTCAAATGAAGATTCCAAGATTAGTCTTCTTGACTAAGTCTCTGATTTCAAATATAAATTTCAAAGGCTTGTGCAACAGCAAGAGCTAATCTTCACTTTATGCAGTCAAAAATGAAATTAATCACAGAAGTAAAGAGAAAAGGAGATTTGAGCCTGGCGATGGAGTTCTGGCTCTCGTGCCCTTGCCTCAAAATCCTCCTCTTACTACATTTTGTTGGTCCTTATACACTAGCGAAAAATGTAGGTGATTTAAATTACGTTATGATCACTCCTGTGAGACAGAAACACAGTTTTGTTATATAACTATATAAGGAGTTTGTTGGTAGAAATAGTCCATTTAAGTTTTCAATAAATGTACCTGTCCCACACAGTGAGGATGTAAACAACTGAATGCACTATGACAGCAGCGAATCTGATTTAACCAGTCTTTAGAGTTACAAAAATATTAAACCATCTGGGCCTGAAACATTTGAATCTGCAACCACAAGAGAAGAGGGAACTAAAAGAGCTATTATGTGACTATGAGCACTTGTTCCCAGATGCATCAACAAACAGGAAAATAGTCTACCATTACACTGAGATTATAGATTCTGCACCTGTGAAACAGCATCTTCACATGATGAATCCTCTGAAACAGGAATGTTTCAAAGACAAATTCAATGTTTATTAGAGAATGATCTTATATACCTTAGGAAATGCAACTGGAATTTGCCACGTATTCTTGTGATAATACATTTTTTAATTTATAGCTGGGGTCCCCCAACAAAGAGCATGCTTGGCTCTATCAGACGGAAATTATACCCTTTAAGTCAGTAAACAGAAAAGATTGAGAATCCAGTGTAAGAGCAAAAGATAAAAAGAGGGTATTCAAGCGCCTCAACAAGGAATCGGCTGCAGGAAAGTGATGTAGAGGCCAGATCTGCCCCTAGTTCCGAAATTGGTGAACTGGTAGTTGGCGACAGATGAATCTAATATCGAGGTTTCTGCATCCATTGCCATATCGATGACCGAGGTACAGACGTACCCTTGCTCCGAGCCTGGAGATATGCAGCTGTCTTGGATATCGATGACATCAATGACCCAGGGCAACACCCTACCGCATTTTATGGGGTCATCCAGTTCCCTCAAATAGATATACTACTCAATCATTGCCGATAATTGTTTTTTTTTATGTTTGTGTATGTCTTTTTCTACGAAGTGTCTTTTGCAACAAGAGATATTATAATAGTATGGTAGGTAGTATACATGTTTTTGAGATTATGTTAGCATGTCAGTGTGTATAAAGTGTGAATACTCTTACCTTTGTACACTGGTGGTAGTATTTTGTGAATTATCGAGCCCTCCTACCGTGTGTGTGATACTGTATAAGTAAGTCATATGTGTAGTGGGTATTCAATACTTCATTGCTATGGTTATATGGATTAAAGGCTGCTAATGGGTACTGGTTTTGCTTATAATCGGATCGATGCACTGTGAAATGAATATAGGTAAATTAGCATTCTTTACTACTTGTAACAGACAATTTGATTTCTTGACTTGAAAATGATACAGTTTTCATATTTTATTGAGTCATAAAGGGATTCATTAAGAAATCAATGTCATCAAATGGCACCCGTATATCCGTCTACGTTAAACTAGCTTTTTAAATACATATATCTTTTAGAGCTATGTAACTGTACAGATGTCAATATATACTGTTTGACAGACATTACCTCTTTTACTAATTTTATCTGGCTGTTTTCCCGAGTAGAATGACTAGAAGGGACACCCAGTAACTGGATGTCAAACCAGCGGGTAAATGTACAATGAAGATCATGGATATTTTTATTATTAATTGGTGCTAACGCCGTCATGTTTTTAATCATAATGAATCGTTTGTCTCAGTTATACGACATGACTGATTTAGTACCGAATAGCAGTGTGCATCTGTACTTTTTCATTCACATTCGTTTCATTAAATTCAGATTTAGTTGTGGTGTACTTTAACATAAAAAAGGTGAAGGAAGCAGATATGGAAATATAACTCAATTTCTCATTGTGGTTGCTGAAATATGACCACTGAACAAGGCGTTGTTACGGAGTCCCTTCCACTGCATTACAGAATTGATTGCCAGCAGTTGTCACAGATGATGTCACAGCGGATATATTCAATACTCTTACGAATAGCTACAGAACTTCAATTTCATCCTCTGAAGAGCAGAGCACGTAACCTTTTAACCTGCTCCAATAGCATGTTGGTCAGAAGAGGTGCTTTATGTCCATTATTGCTTGACCCTATTTCGGCGGCTCCTAAATTAGGAAGAACCTAAAAAGGTGACGTCCTTATGTTTATATATCAAGATTTTCTGATCCCGATTCTAAAGCCATATAAAGAGGAAAAATTATGCAAGCCATACAAATCCTCTAATCAGACTACAAAACAAATATATCCTTCCAGCAAATCTGACTAAAAGGACACTTGACAGACAAAATTCAACTAATGAGTGAACCTCGTTGCAATTTGCACATAGCATGCGTGAATCTGTATTGTTGGGATAGCTGTGTCACTTCTTCGAAATGGGATCACTGTTAAGTACGTTCGAAAAGATGAGCAAATATTAGTTGACGTAATCCTTGTATACAAGATGATATGACTATGCAACGCCTGCATTTCGCACAGGAAATGGAAAGAAATGTAAAGTCACATTCAGTTTCATTTTATTAATTATTGATTTGATTGTTATATAAAGACAATCTAATTGCAAATATCAAAATATTAATCTCATCCGCTGAAACAAAAACTAGGTTCGCACAAGTGATATTT
>JAECUM010028400.1:0-12562 GCA_016617855.1 Megalonaias nervosa | reverse complement strand
GCAAATTCAGATAGGGAACTGAATTTTTGGCAGGAGGAGAATATGGAGCTAAGAGTTGGGGTCAGAAGCATAACTCTAATTAAATATTAAAACTTTAGTTACAATCATTTGGACATCACTTATCCATACCACTAGTATCTCATTCCATAGACTATTTTCATATCCCACATTTCCTTTACTAAGTGAAAGGTAATATACCTGTAATTTGACCTAGTTTGCTGAACACGATACCAACATAGAACAGAAAAACAGAAGTCAGAAACCAACATGATCAAATATTATCTCAAAAATGACAACGGTATTACGAATAACTAAATCATATTTGGAGAAGATAAATTGAATTAGGAGAGAAGGAGGAAGATGAGAGAGCAAAGATAGAAAGTTTATTCTTTCATAAAATTCCTGCAAATTTTCATAAAGAAATACAATCTAGTTAAACAGAAAGAAATCATAATGGTCCAATCAAATGCATTCTATAGTCCTGGTCAACATAATTTACTGCTGATCAATGCTCATTTGTGACTTATCAGGTGATAAAAGTTGAACGTC
The DNA here is from genome assembly GCA_016617855.1 of Megalonaias nervosa. NCBI lineage: Eukaryota > Metazoa > Mollusca > Bivalvia > Unionida > Unionidae > Megalonaias > Megalonaias nervosa. Next base: position 12,013 of record JAECUM010028400.1, on the reverse strand, counting down.
TACTGGACTAAAGCCTTTTATAATTCTAACACAGATAGTCTGAGTGGATATCCCAAACGTGCAAAATATTTATTTAAAACATTTAAATAGATGTATTGTTCACACTTTATTTGCTCTTAAAGATGTCAAATGTCACTACCTCAAGGAGTGTAGTATGAGCAAATGCAAACTGTGTGTAACATATTTTTAGATATAGCATAAATTTTATTGAAGTATTCAAATGCGTGAATGTTTAAATGTGTTTTAAGGTTCATCTCTGAATTTCCGATTTTTGCACGGGGTTTAAAGTTTGAAGACGTGTTATTGTCCTGATTGTCCCTACCGAGAATCCTTCTTGTAAAACATGAAATGTGTTTACAGAACATTCAGTTTCTTAATGTTGATATGTAACTGGTGACTGTTGGTTTGGGTTTGAGAAACTGAACAGCTAGACCTTACTACGAAAGTACATCTCATACAAAATTGCTAGCTCTATGTTGTCATGACTGAATTTTAGAGATAAATTACATAAATACATGTTAATATCTATTTTCATGCGTGTAATCCAGCGCAGAAACACACACATGCTGCCATATATATTTGTATTGGAAATATTTGTGAGTGCATATTGAGAGAAAATGTATACCGACATCTGTGAACATTTGTGGGTGTATTTCAAGGACAGGCACAGTTTGTGTGCTTGATGCTGTTTCCAGTATGTGTCCCAAGTACATCAAAGCAGTCATTTTCAACAGCTGTCTGTTTCAAACAACACACTTTTTTTTCTTATACTAATAAATCATAAATGGCAATCGAAGTATTTATGCAGTGGCATGTGTACGTTCTCTACATCTTGAGACTTGTCCAACAAAGAACTTTGGCCTGCGCCTTCCCCACGTTTCATAGTACTGAAAACCGCCAGTGCTGAAGCATACACGAAATTAGAAAGTGTTGATGCATTTATCTTGTTGCTACACTAGGATTCTGAAGATCACCAGAGTGCAACTACTTCAAGGTTATCAATAACTAAGTATGAATGTTTAATTTTGTTGTAACTTGTACCACTGAGTAGTTATAAGAAATCAAAGCATTTATTTGTCTTTACTTGTATAAGCAGTGGGAAGAGTTATGGTATATATATATATATATATATATATATATATATATATATATATATATATATATATAATACATGTATAGTATGTACGCTGTATCAATGATATACCACGAGATGTATAAATTTTTCATTAAAAGGAAACGAAGCTTGCTGAGTTTCCTTTTAATGAAAAATTTATACAGTGAGTTGTACATCATTGAATCAGCGTACATACTGTACATATATTTTATTTATATCACATACAAATACATATATTTGCCCTTTGAACGGAGTTAAGATTTGCTACAGGCAGCTGTGTATTGACCGGATGAATGAACTCCTCACATCCCCGAGTGTGTCCGCTACAATATGTAGTTCTATGCCTTTAGTGGCTATTCACAATCACCTTTGCATATTGACAAGTTGATTGTTTTCTTTTTTGGTTTCTATTTTTCTTCACATTGATTAAATCGATATAATACATAATTATGATATAAACATGAAAGATGGTTTTAATGATAAAAGTAGAGCACTACAAAAACACATGGTTAGCTACGCCGTTCACATGAACGCTGCCATTCACGCACCGGCACATGGTTATTAATGTGGAATAGAAACTAAGCGAAATGACGAACCAACAAGAAGTAATATAGCATTTTAATGTATTTACAGTTGATCTAAGTCATTATTCTACTCTAGTAACAGTACCACCGACAATAAACTCTCTCTCTCTCTCTCTCTCTCTCTCTCTCTCTCTCTCTCTCTCTCTCTCTCTCTCTCTCTCTCACACACACACACATACACACACACATCCTTTGGTCGGTTTGACCTAACTTTGACCATTATTCATAAGCCCAGAGACATCGTGGGATGGCACAAACGAAAATCCTCTACGCTCGTCATTCATAGATTTTAGCCCGTTTCTTGCTACGATGGTCCAGAGAGAGAGAGAGAGAGAGAGAGAGAGAGAGAGAGAGAGAGAGAGAGAGAGAGAGAGAAGCGTTTGGACATTTTCATATTTAATTAATAATAATCGATTTTTAGAACATTATAGTATGTTTAAGAAACAACAACAAAACATTACATACATCACAGTCTGTGTACCACGTAACCGAGGAATTTACTGTATAATGTCGTCTTGGTTTGCAACTTTGTATCATTAATAAACACTGTAGATAAATCCCAAGGAAAGTGCACACGTATCGCAACGACGAACCATATTCTTGTAGGTTACTTGGTGCAATTTCTATTTCAACGTTATAATCCAGCCCAAATTCTCTCTCTCTCTCTCTCTCTCTCTCTCTCTCTCTCTCTCTCTCTCTACATTTCTGCGTCGTTTGTCCGTTATGCCTGAGAGGAGGTGGAGAACAGAAAGCAGAAAGGATTGTGATGAAAATGTGTACCATATTAAATTCAGTTAGAAAACGAGGATTATTAATAATTTCCATTGTTATTTTCATACGTCACTAATGATTAATGTGTGGAAATTCATCATTGATCTAGAATTAACTGCAGACGGTCGCTAGAATGTTTATATATGCGTATTATTGCGCCATGGGCGGATTACAATTTGATATACCAATAGTATTGGTATATCAAATTGCTTTATACCAACACTTTAAATGCCATGTTATTTTTAATGTATGTGGTATAAATATATATATGCAATATGATTTCCAGGGGGATCACGTGACCCCCTTGACTTATGCTGCGGGCACCCTTGGGACAATTCGTATCATCAACGAAAATATTATCATGGCTCTATTTTCAACTATATGAAGCACAAAAATTATGTCATGGCTCTAAATATTTGATTGGTCAGTTTCACATTTAGTCAATCAGATTACTGGAAGATACAATTAAATTTAACTCCAGACTAAGGCTTTGCTATTAAAATCCAGACCTAATAAATTTCCAAAAACAGTATCGTATGCAGCTTTGTTGGTGAAATCCAGACCTAATAAATTTCCAAACTCAGTATCGTATGCATTCAATATTTGGAGTTTCAATTTTTATATTGTTCTTTTGATTATGATTATGATCATCATCTTTGTTTTTGATGCCTAACGCTGTGATGAAAAGGACCAAGAACCCTGTTGGCCGTGTCAGTTCTTTGTATCTTGCTGATACATGTGTATTCACGTGAAAGGACACACACACACACACACACACACACACACACACACACACACACACACACACACACACACACACACACACACACACACACACACACACACACACACACACAAGTTGGAAAACAGCACAGGGAGAATATCGCAAGATTAAAAGCCATTATATACAAATTCTCTATCTATATTTTGGATAGTTCTATGTATGTATAAAGGTTAATAAAACATACATACATACATACATACATGCAAACATACATACAAACATACATACATACATACATACATACATACATACATACATACATACATACATGCATACATACATTTGCGGTTTTTATGGCTTCCTTAAAGAGATCTCCTGTATTTGTAATTTCTTCCTATAACTTTTCACTTTCCTTCCTTAAATCCTCTAATTTCATTACTATTAGAACCTAAACTCCGCGGAAGTTGTGTGGCCGACAGAGACTACTCTATGCTATCAAGTTAAAAATAAACATTTATGGTTAAGCTGATAATTTTTAACCGATGAAGCTTGCTGTCGAGCTTAGGTTCAGTCAGACTTGAATATTCACGTGAAATATTTACTTTATCGGTTGACTATATTTTTGCCGTGAAAGTTTTATGACCGAAAAAGTCAAATTCTAGGCTGTGGGTGTTTCAAAAAATGTATTTACACGCATTTTCTTTCTTCCTTTTTTTTTTTTCTGGTTTCTAAATGTATTTCTGAGTTTATTGGATTTTATTTCAAATCTCTGTAAAATCCACACACCTGCAAACATGTATTAACTGTTATGAAAACTGTATATCAACAGACCGTATCGTGGTCAAAGTTAAGTGTGGTATATATGGGTGGATGGATGGGCAGGTGGGGTCACTTCTTATTAACCATACAAAATCTAAATATTTGCTTGCCATATTGATCTTTAAGTTACACTTTTGTTTCTCCTGTGTCACATGGACACATTATGAATAGGTGATGTACAAGTTATTCGACTGAAAGTAATTAAAATATGTTTATGATAAAAATCTATTTCTTTCATTAAATATATTGAGCAGAAATTAACAAATATAGCACCCATCAAATATTTTTGTAAATAACGTATCTAGTGCAACGTAACTCAAGTGTTCAGATCTTTTAAAAGGTTGACTTGTAACTGTAGCGGTGACAAAAGCAACTGAAAAAATAAAGGGCAGTGAATGTCTCATTTTTTTCTGGTAAATTTTGATCTACTGCAGTAGAGATCGATGCAACGTCATATCTAGAGTTCCTATTTCAGCCGCCATTTTTCCCAGTAATCTCGACTTGATAATATTAGTACGCGAAGTATTATCACTGAACATGAAAACATAGTCACCTTAAAACAGATGAAGTATATCTGACTGGTTTTTAAAGATGGGATCATCCTGATTTTTTTTTCTTCAGAAACACATTTTTAAATTGATTGGGAAAATTAGGGCCTGATTAAGGTCCTGGTAGGCTCTAGGCATTTCTTTATTAAAACGATTGACATTGACATGACTTTTTGTGTATACACCTTTCAGTAAGTAGTGCCTACTGTGCTTGTTGGATAATACGGTCCTGGAGAAAAGTCTTAGCATAATTTTGTCCTTCTCCCAAACATAAAGAAAAAAATGTATGTTTAATTCTACTACACATCTGTAATTTCACTTATTGGGAAAAAGTACACAAAATGCTACTGAATACCATTTGGTGTGCGAATAACATTTATATTCCATTTAGTACTGCCTCCATTATGTCTAATGACACGAAATCTTCTGTGTTTATAGCGTTGGCCATAATAGCCTTGTCGACTTGCATGATGAGACTATTTATACATAACCCTGCATAGAATACTGTTTAATACTGTTTAACACGGTAACTGATTCATATAATGTGTACTTATTCTAAAGCTCTATTAGTTTACTTTAATTATTGTCTTAGAGCTTAAGCCCACTTAGAATAGAGCTTAAGCGCAGTGTATGTTCTCGCTCACTCAATATCTCATTTACTCTAAATTCGATTCAGATGGTTATAACATGATCGGATACTAACAGCCACTATTATTGGACTTATTTCTCTTTCATAAATGTAACAAAAGCTGAATTATAATGTTTGCTTTCTTCGCGGAAATAAGTTTTTAATGTTTATAGCTCTTAATTCTTCCTAGATATTTTCTGCTATCATCTGTAATTTCTCATCAAAGTTTGCTATTCATTCTTTTCGTGTATATACTATTGACTCTTACTGATTTATAATTGGCTTCATGTGTATAGAAAATCTTGATGGAACATGCCTAGTTATTTCAGCTGTCCATGACACATTAGGATTTTATTTGCAATCTGTTAGAACAAATATTCTCTCAGAATCACCATATAATGCAAATGGAACTTGAAACTTGTTTTGATAATTGTAAGACTTTATTACATGTCCATTACCAGGTATAATATATATATATATATACATATATATATATATATATATATATATGCCTCCTTATATATATATATATATATATATATATATATATATATATATATATATATATATATATATATATATATATATATATATATATATATATATCTGTGTGTGTGTGCGTGCTTGCGTGCGTGCGTGTGCTTTAATCTATTTCACAAACTCACACATTTCTTACGAATGTTATTCTTTTCTGTGCTCTGGTAGTTTAAATTCGTCTTCAGAATTATCTGTGTATCTCATGTTAATTAGGCATTTATTAAACCCATGTACATAGGTTTCTAAATTGTATTTCTTTGTTCAGTATGTGTGTTCGTCTAGTGTGTTGAACATTTGTTATCTATTTTTGAACATTGATTCAGGCTTTCTTAGCTTAATCTTATCTGCTAAATCGATACTAATATATGAAATAGCTATTATAGGTTCATACCTATACATATGTATCCTTAATAACTTACTCTATTGAAAACTCAGTTTTAATCAATATTTATTTCTTGAGATGCACATATACAGATCTATGTATCCTAGCTTTCTACCTATTATTTTCCTTCAAAAATGGTTCTTTTCCCCCATAAACTCCATATTCGTTTGTATTTTTTTTTAAAATCCATCCGCTACTCTATCTATATTACGTTTTATTTTGTTTCTACAAATAATAGCTCACGTCTTGTAGAAAGTTTCACTATATTTTTACTCTTTTTCTAAAATACTAAATATATCCTTCTGTTCTTGACAAAATTTTGCATATTTTGTTCGCCATATAAATTTTTTAATTTAACCAATGCAGGTTCTCCAACATTTCTTTATTAATTTTAAAATTCTCCTTTGTAAAATTGGAAGTTATCATTTACTCTTTTAAAATTTGACTGATATCTCAAAATTCTAATAATCTGTCCAATTTTGAATTTAGGTTTTCCCAAAACTATCAGTTATTAAATATTCAAACAAATTGATCTATACTTTTGATGTTGTCCTCTTTAATTGCTTTAGTAGGGCTATATATGGATACTGTTATTGTTGCTAATCAAGTCTTGTAAAATATCTTTTCTTTTTCTAATTTTCTTATTTTTTAAAAATATGTCCACACTCTAGTATTTAGTGTTTTATTAATTACTACTGGTGGTATTGTTTCTCTGAAAATGGAGAAAATATTATGAAAATATACTTACAGTAAAATAAATATATATTATTATCTTCTTTTGTATATGCTTTCATATCAATAACGTCTGGCCATTGAACATCAGTGTATGTAACATAAACTTTTCAGACTTGGAAATTTCTTTTTGCCAGTTTATGTTGTGTGTTCATCTCATAATCTGTTAGGCATTTTATCAATTCAGGGAGTTTATCATTTATTTATATTTTGTTATCAGACGCCATAATTGTTTAATATTTGTGTATGCAGTTGGCCATTTTGCATTCCAATATAGGAATCTTCAATAGCTATCTAACTTGTAAACTTTCATTTAACGAAATTTATTACGATGTAAATCAAAGGAGTATTCTGCTGAAATCAAAAGTATTTTATGAACTTGTTAGTGCATTCTTCGACTTCCTTAGGAAGGAAACTCTGGATATATCATAGACTAATACTTGGCCCATTTGATTTAAATGGTGCAAAGGTATGGTCTAAAACAATAATTCCAAGTCAAAGAATAGAGCAAATATCAATATTTCAATAAAGGAAATAAAGAAAAACATATATCTTTGTCTGAAGGAATGTGAAGAAATTACAATCAAGTTTTTATGAAAATCACAAGGTTATTACCATACCAAATAACAAAAAAATGAAAAACTTGAAAATATGAAAATAGTAAGAATTTTGTATTTTGACAAAAGTAGATATTTTAATTCTTCTTCATTTTTTCCAATTCTAAACAGTATTTTAACTTTGCACACAGATCTTAGTAATAATTAACCTAACACAGAAATAGAATTTACGGAAAATTCAGTTGGATTCTATAATTTTGTTAGTTTGCAAAGTACAATTAGAATTAGAACAATTCGAAGCTATTCTAAATTTATTATTCATGTCAGTGAATTTCTTATGCCCTAAAACATATAAAATACCTTTCTGAGGCCGACAGAGATTATGCAATTGACGATGAGTTCCCAAATGAATCTGGTGTGGAAAGTGACATGAAAAGAGAGAGAGAGAGAGAGAGAGAGAGAGAGAGAGAGAGAGAGAGAGAGAGAGAGAGAGAGAGAGAGAGAGAGAATACTTTGCCTCAAAAGTCTTATATTGTCATGTTTTAAAAAATCCAGACAAAGTACGGAAAACTCGGAATGTCATGTCAAGATTCAAGGCATGGGTTGAAATACCCCCACGTTCGGAGGAAACTTTACGCCACGTTTGATTCCCAAGAGACACTCCATAATCCTGAATCTTGACTTGGCTCCCCGAGTCTTTCAGGACTCACGGTACTAATTAAGTTCCCATAGTAAACCTATGCAAACACCATGATTTTAAAAATTCAATAGCTTAAAATTTCTGAGTGCCCATGATCAAATCGATATTTATCAGTATAGAAGAAACCTGGATGTCAGCTTCTGTGTAGAGGAAAGGATATGAGCCGCGGCATTTTTTGTACCTGCATGTGTTTGAAACATGTGCTTTCAATTCCGCACCAAAGAGTCAGGTGCTAATTTTAGTAATGAGTGCTCCAAACTCAAGACTGTTAAAAGACTGGAATTCCATCAATAAAACAATGTCTCTATTTTTTTCACCTACAACTAGGATAAGCTCTCAAAAGATTCTTTTTCCTAAAACATAACTTACATTATTAACCAATCCTGGCCAGCCAAACCCATATATACTCTATTTTATGTTCACCCATTTCCAGGCTGGTTCCCTCTTTTCCATACCATTAGTACCGTGTGTCCTTCATAGCTTGTCTGGATTTGAATTCTACTATATACCATGGGCAAAACATTGATGTGTTGACAGCCTCTACATATTCCTATACCGTATCAGCTCATTGTTTCCGCCTACTCGGAACAAACCACACATGTAGTTTTGTCTGTTTATATTTTCTATATTGACCATGATGACTTAGAGTATTCTAAAAGAGCCTGATGGACTAAGTTGTTTTTTGTTCATAGCAAAAGAATGGTTGATCGTTTATAGTTTTTTGAAAAATAAAAAGATTATATACGGCCACCTTCTGGTCGCCTAGTATTTTCTAATAAATAAAAAGATTATGTAGGGTCACCTTCTGGTCGCCTAGAATTTTTGGAAAAAGAAAAAGACCATGGAGGGTCATGTTCTGGTGGCAATAGGGTTTTGAAAAATGATAAACAATGGCTGCAGTTTGGCCCTGTTTCCTGTATAATCTCAAGGTTGGTCATTGAGAAGATAGCAGACTAGTTAAGATTAAATATTCTGTCTATTAAAGTGATCATTCCGATCATGTCATATTTTGATCGAGGAGATAACTTTTTGAAGATCCCTTCCTTGTTACATACAGTGTCTTATACAACCTCTCCAAGTTCAGCTGACCACGAAAACTGAAAAGACTGCTCCCAGAATTTTGTACGAAAGATATTACTTGCGAACATAAGCTCACATTAAAAAGAATAACTAGATCGAAATTTATTTAAAATTTAAAAATGAAATACGTACTAATTTCCAATCATACTTACTTAATAGCTACTGTAGTGCGATGTCAGTATTTTAATTATATCGCTTTGTACTTTCATCATTATGTCGACTAATTTGGGTAACGTAAGTCATTGAGACAGACTTGATAAGTTCTCATAAATACCACTTTTGGTCAGCTTATCGTCATAGAAAACCTGTTACGTCTCCTTAAGATTTAGATAATTGAACTTACTTCTCGTCTTAAGACGACCTTTCTACAGTTATGTCGACACATTTGAATGTATAAGATGGCTTATTTAAGTGGATAAGCGGCATAAATATGCCACTATAAACGGCAGAAGTGGGTATTAGAACAGCTTTTGGTCAAATGGATATATAGCCGTTTGATTTTACATAAGTCGACTTTATTTTATTTTGGGATGTTTCAAGATGGCCGCTATCGCTTATCGTTTCAAGATGGCCGCTATCGCTTAACCGGCTTGAGGCAGCTGTCCGGATTTTTGTGCCGTTTTCATGATCTGTGTGCTTGTTGTCTGTCTTCGTCTGCGTTATTGTGTTCATCATGCACTGGCTGTTCCTTTCGAATGTGTTTCTTCATCTTCTTGTATTGGAAACGAGAAAAATTAGACTTTTTCTCAGCTGTCTTGCTCCACTGTTGCGGCTTCCTTTGTTATCGAACAAGCCGGCATCACGTGATACTCGCCAGTCCACCCGTTTATGCTATGATGGACCCTCATTAATTGCGTTAAATGGCCACTCCTTGGCTCTCCACACTACATTGTGTACTAGACTAAACGATCTGGGACTACATTCATCATTCCATAACTGTAAACGGAAGCGAAAAAAGAAGCGTTGTTTCAAAGCTGGCCGGCGTAGAACAGGAAGAAGAATTCCAGTTATCTCCCTTTCGCCCTTTCCGGCACAGAAATTTAAAAATTCGGCCGTTAATTTAGACAACCCAATCCAAATTCCAATTAAATCGTCAAACTTTGTGTCAGCTAGCGAAGAGATACCACTGCGCATCGCATTATTCAATGCCCAATCAGTAGGACCATCGGAAAAGCGCACAGAAATAGTTAATTTTATCAACGACCAGAATATCGACGTCTTTTTCCTGACAGAAACATGGCTAAAAACATCAGGCGATGAACCCAAGTGCGTGGATCTAACACCCACCGGTTACTCCATCAAGTCGTTCCCCCGCCACTTCGCGGAGGTGGAATTGCTGTCATCGCAAAGACCTCCTTGATCAACCGTCTTAACTACACAACAACTTTCAATTTCGACCACACATCGTTTGAACTAGTCAAAACTACACTCGCACTGGAACAAAGGTCAGTCCACTTTTTCTGCCTCTACCGCCCTCCTCCTAGTAGAAAAAACAAGCTGACAGAATCTCTCTTTTTGGAGCAGTTTCCGAATCTCCTGGAGTATGGAAATTCGATAGGTGGCAACCTGATTATTCTTGGAGATTTTAATTTTCACTTTGACTGTCCTGGAAACCCATGTACATCGAAACTCCTAGATTCCATTCACGTTTTCAACCTCAAACAGTCAGTTAGCCAACCCACCCATAAACATGGTCACATATTAGACTGGATTCTTTACAGACCTGATGATAATATTCTTCAGTCCTCCCTGGTGTCCCATGAACTTTCATCAGATCACCTCTGCATTATATGCCATCTTGACATATCAGTCCCTAACCCTCCACCTTTATTCGCTACTAAGAGAAACCTCCGTATGATAAACAGAACCAAACTAATGCATGACATCCAAGCAAACCTAACAACTAGCTTACCCACTACAGCAGAACAACTTGATAACTGCCTGCGTTCATTGCTCGACAAACATGCCCCAGCAACCAAGTGCAGAGTAGCAATTCCGAAGTGTTCTCCGTGGTATAGCAGTGTTAGGGACCAGCTTCGCACTGCTAAAAGAGATCGCCGTAAAGCTGAGAGGCTTTGGCTTTCCACCAGACTCACTATTCATAAGCAGATCTATGATGCCGCTAAGAAGAATGTCACAAACATAGTCCATGCAGCTAAATCAGCCCACCACAGTACTAAAATCATGGAAAGTTCCAGCTGCAAAGAGCTATTTGAGATTACTAACAAGCTGATGTCAAGGAACAAATGTACACCACTTCCAGCTACTTTCTCTCCAGTCGACCTTCCAGACCTGTTTGCAAATTTCTTCCGTGACAAAGTACAAACCATCAGAGATAAACTTGACAACACAATTTCAGTTGACTCGTCGTCACCATACAGTTGCGATACAGAATTTCAGCGGCAACCGTTAGTAGCATTTGAACCTGTCTCAATGGATTTAGTACGTACAATCGTGATGAAGAGTGCACCAAAGTCATGTGAACTGGATCCGATCCCGACGTCACTGCTGCTAGAGTGCTTGGATCCAATACTGCCTTCACCAACTGATGTTATTAATACCTCTCTCTCAACTGGCGAATTCCCATCATTTTACAAAACTGCCATTGTAAAGCCTCTGCTGAAGAAACCAACACTCGACCATAACGATTTAAAGAACTACCGCCCAGTTTCTAATCTCCCATTCATGTCAAAATCTTAGAAAAAGTTGTTCTATCCCAACTTGTATCTCATCTGAATTCAAACAGTCTTTTTAGCAATGTACAGTCTGCATATCGCCCTTGCCACAGTACTGAAACTACTCTTCTGAAAGTAGTCAATGACCCTCTCTCTGCTTTG
>JAECUM010028399.1:0-42701 GCA_016617855.1 Megalonaias nervosa | reverse complement strand
GGATTACATATTTAAAGGGCATATTTAATTTGCAAAACAGCAGTTGTTAGAGGATACGTGATGGAACTATAGTTAGTGCGACGGACTCTCAAAGGAAATGGTACGGTTTCGATTTATGTCCAGAGAAAACTAGATCGGCCGCCGTTGTGTGTCTCTAAAATCGTCGCGATAAGGTTCTGCACCAATAAATTATATTTAACTCAAGCAATCATAAAACGGTGTTTCCGGACACTATTTACGAAACGAATAAGATATTGCTAAATTTTAGGTAAGATTTGTTTGTTAGCCTGGTGAAGCCCAACTGTAAAATATCAAACTTTGAATAACTTTGAAGAACTTAACTTATTGGTCTCTCAAAGTCATACTATAAATTATCAAACCTTGAATAACAATATATAACCTGACAAAAGCGCTTTAGGCTTTAAGCAAGATTAAATATGTTAAGACGTGTTATTTGTTTTTTTTTTAAAAAAAATGTATTTTACAGCGATACGTTTTCAATTTATTCTTATTTCATCTTGATTCATGCACAATAAGCAAACTGGCAAATCTATAACATCCCCTTCACCAAAAAGACGAAAAATAAAGACGACAAGGTGGAAAAAAGATCATTGTATAAACTTATTATGTCCATTAAAATGTTATAGTGAAATGATAATCATCCTGCTTTGTGCTAAAAAAAAATTATTACGTTTGATTCAGGTGTAAAACTCTAAAATAGCCCCCACACATCATGTATGCGCTTGAATTTTCTCCTATTCCAGATCAATCAGTTAACATATTTGTCCTGCCACCACCACCACCACCACTACTCCTCCTCCTCCTCCTCCTCCTCCTCCTCCTACTACTACTACTGCTACTACTACTACTACTACTACCACCACCACTACTACTACTACTACCACTACTACTACTACCACCACTACTACTACCACTACTTCTACTACTCCTACTACTACTACCACTACTACCACTACTACTACTACTACTACTACTACTAATACCACTACTACTACTACTACAATTCCTACTAGTACTACTACCACTACTACTACTACTACTACACCTATTACTGCTACTACCACTACTACTACTACCACTACTACTACTACTACTACCACTAGTACTACTACTACTACTACTGCTACTACTACTACTACCAATACTACTACTACCACTACTACTACTACTACTAGTACTTCTACTACTACCACTACTACTACTACTACCACCACTACTACTACTACTACTACTGCTACTACTACTACTACTACTACTACTACCACTACTACTACTACTACTACTACTACTACTTTACTACTACCACTACTCTACTACTACTACTACCACTATTACTACTACTACTACTATTACTACTACTACTACCACTACAACTACAACTACTACCACTACTACAACAACTACTACTACTACTACTACCACTACTACTACTATTACTACTACCACTACCACTACTACTACTACTAATACCACTACTACTACTACTACCACTACTACTACTACTACTGCTCCTACTACTACTACTCCTACTACTACTAATACTACTGCTACTACTAATAAGAAGAAGAAGAAGAAGAAGAAGAAGAAGAAGAAAAAGAAGAAGAAGAAGAATGCTGGTGGGAGAGGAAGTATACAGATTTACGGGGAAACAAATCTTGGGAATAATACATTGTTGTGGTTCAATAGGTACAAGAAAATTCAAACCATGCATCACATATAGATATATTTAGTACTTCAGTATGCAAGAACTTCTCATTTGTTAGCTATCTAACACAATAATGAATGACGGAGTGTATTTTCCATGTATGTTGGTGTACCCGTGGAAATTGCAGCAGTAAAGAAACAGTTGATAATGTACATGCTGTTAAGAGATCAATATGATTTTGGATAAGACAGGAAGTCGAGGTAGATTGTATCATTGATCATCCTAGATTTCATACATTTTGCTTGGTTAAATGTGTCCTGGAAGCAGCATACTGTGCCTGTAGACAGCAATATGGAAATTGCAAGGAAATTCTGTCCTAGTACATGAACGCCTGTAGCAAAATATCCTTCCAATAGTTATGGTGCCACTATAAGGGTCAATTATGGGACAAGCTATTGCTTTATATACATTTGAAAATTATGCTTAAAATTCTTTGTCATAAAATCCCCCTTTCTTGACAAAATGTACCAATAAAATACCTTCCACTTATAAGACTACACAGTTTTTATGACATAACTCGTTGCTCTGCACTGGGAATATTTTCTGCAGTGATAGATCTTTTCTTGATAACGACGAGATCGTCTGGGGACACTGGCCGAGTATGCCACATCGAAGGCAGGACACAATCACTTCGGGAAGCATACCTTTTAAGAAATGTGTAGAAATTACGTAAGTATAAGTTCTCTCTGTCTGTCTGTCTGTCTGTTTGTATGTCTGTATGTCTGTCTGTCTGTATGTTGTCTGTCTCTGTATATATACACATTATTTATGAAATGAAGTCACTAAATTTTAAGTAAGATTTGTTTGTTGAAGCTAAAATCTATAAGATCCCCTCCACCAAAAAGATGCAAAATAAAGACGACAAGGTGCAAAAAATGATTCATTATGTACACTTATTAAGTCCATTAAAATGTTACAGTGAAATTATAATCACCCTGCTTTTTGCTAATGTTGATTATGACGTTTGATTCAGGTGTAACATTCTAAAATCGCCTCCAAACATTACGTATGCGCTTGAATTTTCTCCTATTCCAGCGCAACCAGTTAACATATTTCTCCTACTGCTGCTACTACTACTACTACTACTACTACTACTACTACTAATAATAATAATAATAATAATATTATTAACCAGAAGAAGAAGAAGAAGAAGAAGGAGGAGGAGGAGGAGGAGGAGGAGAATGCTAATAATATGTGCCGTTTGTTTTCCTGCTGTTTCTAACAATATGTCCACATATTTGTAGAACAAAATTGGAAAATTCAAAGGATGTCTCTGGTCTACCATGTTTGAGAACATGGCTACCCAGAATATTGTATGTAGTTGCTCAGTACATAAATTGGGTTGCGCCACAACCATTGCTGTAATAAAACTTATGCTACTATTTGGGTCATATTTATTAACGATAAGGTGAACTATTTAAGGCCAACCGTTATCCATAAGATTTATATTTTCTATCGTTTTTACTGAAACAGTTATGATGTTCTAATTTCTTTTATTATATTACTTGTATGTATGTGCATATGAATCCCTATCTGTGTACACGTGTGTGTGTGTGTTTGTGTATATGTGTGTGTGTGTGTGTGTGTGCGCGCGCGCGCGTGTGATTTCACAAGTCGTTGTCAGAAGAGTAAATCTCAAGCATAAATTTCCACAGAAAGAATTAGGACAATTTCGTCACAGAATTATGAAAATGATCTGTTATTGAAATTCCATTGCAATATTTGTTTAAAAACAATAGTTGAAAATAATACAGGTATAAACAGATCTCCCTATAGCAATACATCTATAAATTTGTATAGTAATATAGTTATAAAATGATTTCTATATAGCAATACATCTATAAACTGATCTCGCTATATTAATACATCCATACGCTGAGCTATAGAGAAATAGATCAATAGACTGATCTCTCTATAGTAATAAATATATAAACTTCTAATAGTATTATTAGTTAATGATCATAGTAATTGAAAGTACTCAGGAGTTTTTATATTATTTAAGACCTGTAATTGTTTTTAATTGTAAATAAATCCATACCATCTGTCACTTGAGTGCTTATCCGTGTTGATAATCGTATGCATTTATTAGTTTAACATATATTATCTTCCAAAATCCACGAGGACTGCTCCATGTTTAATTCAGTATCCAGTTTGGAAGGAACGAAACTGTAACAAAAACAGTGGCAGGGGAAAGCGTATTGCAACTTTTCTTGTTGAGGTGCATAACGTCTACCTAACATGTAGGTTGTATAGCTGCGAACCAATAATGTGTCTTGCCCGTCGATACACGACATTAGCCTAATCAGCAGGTTGTATCGGCCCATGGATGTCACCTTGCCCAAGAACATACGACGTTAGCTTAACATGTTGGCTGTATCGTCTCATGGGCAGTAAAGTGTCTTGCCCAAAGACTCAAGAAATTAGCCTAACGTTAGAGCACATCCGAAGGTTGGAATAGAACCCACAATCTTCTGGAGATGTAACCATCACCTGAATCACTGAGACACAGTAGTTCTAAATAAGGCAGGAGTACGTTAATGAATGTTATCTGAATTACAATGATTGTTGTGCCAACCGACATTTCTATTCCACCACGCTTCTGGTGAGAACAATTGGAACCGACATTATATCTGATGAACTCTGTGTAAAGATTTTGAAGGATTGAAGACTGAAATAAAATAATACATGGTAATCGCTTTTAACCGAAATACGCCAATAAATTACGCACCGTCATTTAAAAAAATGTAACTGTTATTAGCAAAAGTATCTAAATTTTGAAAATAGAAATTTAAAATGAATCATTTGAAAATACACCTTAGTCTGACAGGAATAAGCTATCAGGTATAACCAACAAATTTGGAGTTATAGCACGTCACGAAAAAGATATCAATATATTTGGAGTTGCATCAAAATGATAGAGTAGATCCGGTATAATCAATACTTTGGGAGAAATATCAAGTGACATGAATAATATATCCCGTACAATCAGTATATTGGGAGTTGCATTCAAATGATACAGTATATCCGGTACAATCAATACATTGGGAGTAATATCAAATCACGTGAATAATATATCCTGTACATCCAGCACATTGGGAGTTATATCACATCGAATGACATGAGTAAGACATCCGATACAATCAATACATTGCGAGTTAAATATGTAATATTTCTTTGTCATAAAAGCTGCACATTCTGTATAAGACACAGTGACGCTTTAAAATGCTGTACAATGTATATATGGCACAGTGATGAGTTACATCTGCAGTGTGGCAGTTAATAGTGATAGAAATGATGTCTCATGGCGCAGTCATGTAACATCATGTCCCACCCAGTCACATCATCCTGACACCAGGTTGACCAATTATAACACTAACTTGTTAATGCTGAACGTCAAATGAGGCAGATGCTAGTACTTTGAATAGGTCTTTGGAATGACTCGGCTGGGGTTCGAACCCGCGACCGGCCACATCCGATCCGGACACTATAACCACTTAGTCCACCGTAGCGGTCTTGTACATTGTTCATATGACACAGTGATATGTTAGACTCTTGTACATTGTGTATAAGACACGGCGAAGTGATGGAATGCTGTATTTGTGTATTTGACACAGTGATGTATTAGAATTGCTTACATGACATAGTGATCTTATATAATCCTTTATATTGTGTATATGGTACAGTTTTGAGTTAGAATGATGGATGTTGTACAGTGTTTATCTGAATCAGTGATGTGTGGCAATGATGTGTATTTGCTATAGGATACAGTGAGGTGCTAGAATTTTCAAATGTGCATACAAAACAGTGATGTTACGAATGTTTGATATCATGCATATGTTACAGTGAAGTGTTAGAATGATGTGCATTGTGTATATGACACAGTGGCATGCTAGAACCCCGCGCAAAGTGTAAATGATATATGGATGTGATAGAATCACATGCATTGTGTATATACTACTGCGTTGTGTTGGAATTGTGAATGCTGTACACGTGTTTCCAACACAGTGATGTGTTAGAGTGATGTGCAGTTTATAAATGACACAGGGATGTGTTAGAGTGATGGGCAGTGTGTACATGACACAGTGATGTGTTAGAGTGTTACGCAGTGTGAATATAACAGTTATATTTGTTACAATGTTATACACACTGTATGAGACAGAAAGGGTTAAAATTATGTAAAATTGTGGATATGTCAGTAATGAATTCGCATTAAGTACTTTGTGCATATGACACAATAAGGTGATAGAGTGTTGTGCATTACGTGTATGATACAGTGACGTGTTAGAATTATGTACATTGTGTATATGACACAGTGAGGTACTAGGACACAGCTGAATATGTTTTTGATAGTGAGGAGCCTGAATGCTGTACATTGTGTATATATATGCAGTAATGTGTTAGAATGTCGTACCTTGTGTATACGATACAGTGATGTGTTAGAATGTCATACCTTGTGTATACGATACAGTGATGTGTTAGAATGTCATACGTTGTGTATACGATACAGTGATGTGTTAGAATGTCGTACCTTGTGTATACGATACAGTGATGTGTTAGAATGTCGTACGATACAGTGATGTGTTAGAATGTCGTACCTTGTGTATACGATACAATGATGTTGTTCGAATCCTGTATATTTTGTATAAAGTGTATATGATACAGTGAGGAGTTAGAATGCTATACATTGTGTATATACTAGTGTAATGTGTTGGATATGACACAGTGATATATTGAAATGCTTTATTTAATTCCGGTTAATTCAAGATTTACTTCAGTCATAGTATTTTTAATTTTGTCTACATCATTTTCTATACGACCACACGCATATGTAAGAGTGTTTAAGTACTGAGTCACCTAACCTTGTTTACTCATTCTTTATTTCACAAAGAAATGTATCTCAGATCTTCCTCCATTAAATTATGCTGCTATTTATTTCATGTGGGACTCATCTCTTATTATTCTCTTTTCTAATCCCCTCTCTATTTAATATAGATTAATAGTATTAGCTCCATCAGCATAAAATGACTTAAATAAATCACTGTAAATGTAAAACTATTATCTATTACTCCTCCAGTCATCACTATTACTATGGCCATACATTGCACTGTATGTAGGAGTAACAACCTTTTATATGCTGCCAATATTGTTTTACATATTTACTCTAGAGTTCCTTCTTTATTTTTAATTAAAATGTTAAAACACTATTATAGCCCAATACTATGCAATTTCAGGTTTGAAATGATCTAACAATCCTTGTTGGTGATGTCAAAATATAACATTAAATTACGGTATTATTACGTCTCAGATTGTGATATATTAAAACGTTGGTTACTGTGCTACTTTTTATCATTTTGATCCGATGATTACAATATGTATTAAATACACAGTAAGTTGATTTGATAGATTTAATCGTGTTTACTTTTACATTCGTTTTTCATATCATATGCTAAATCCATTTTCTTACCTCTTATTGTTTTTTCTTGCTTACAACTATGACGGTACATTGGTGTTAGTTTCAATCTTTCTGTTCGAGTCAATAATTTCCATGTCAAAATCATTGATACTCTTTTTCATTTCTAATTATACTGTTTGATGAAAATATGATATAGTTTTCTCAATAATTGTACCAGTTTAAGTTGTAAATTCGTGGTTTGCAATGATCTTGTGTAAAAAAAATGTATATGTTACCCTGAAAACCACTTATCTCACTATTTATCCTACCCCTCCTTTGCATTACAGAATTAGAAATCGGAACAGTCTTAACTGATGTCCTTAAATGTTGATTTTAAGTTCGTCAAGAACTTGTTTATACCCAACGACAAAACACTTTGCAATGAAATGGATTTTTTCCTTTGTTTGATCAGCTGGTTTGAGTTGACATATCCTTCTCTCTTAGACACCGTGGATTTCAACATAGATTTTTTGTTTTGTATGAGTGGCACTGTGCATTTGAATGTGCACAATTAGATAAGTCGAGATTTGTGGCAAAAGCAAACATTTCAGCCATTACACTTGCTTTATTGTACTTTTGTTTAAAATATTGTTGTTTGTTTATTTTGTTTTCTAGGCTTTCGTAGTTGTTTTTCATTTATTTGGATAAGGTATGTTCTTTAGCTTTAGTTAACTATTGAAATAGGCCCCTTTGTCAGGCTGTTACGACTTTTTGTAGAAAGAAGCACGTCCATATTATTGAATTTTGAGTTACCTGCCTCAGTCAGACTCTTACTTATTGTTATAAAGAAGCATGTCTCCAATACTGAATATTAGAAAAAAACAACCGCCCTCTGTAAGGATACTGTTTTGTTGTAGACTAAATCGCGTCTACAAACTTGAATCTTGAAAATCAATCCTATGTCAGGCTGTAACATTTTTGGTGAAAGAACCACGTTTAAAATATATTCCATATTGAAATACCTTCCTCGGACATGCTGCTTCATTTTTAGGAAGAAGCATGTTTATAATATTAAATGTTAAAATACCGACTTCTCTCAGTCTGTTACTGTTTTGTAGACAGAAGCACGTTTGAAATATTGAATCTTGAAATACTGCTAAGAATTTCTTAGAAAGAAGCATGTCTACGACGTTGAATCATCAAAAACAGTTCCTGTCAGGTTGTTATTTTTGTAAAAAGAAGAATGTTAATAACATTTTAAATACTAATTTTCTAAATGAATGGGTTTATACTGTAGGAAGAGTTATTCTAATTTCCGTAGATCCATTCATAATTCCAAAGGTTGAATCCAGGTAAATATCACATGATGTGAATGGCTGTCAAAGTTTTCTTAAAGGCTGGGCTGACCTAATTCGTGATTAGATGGTGTAACTGTAATGTTATTTGTTTTTGAAGAATAACCGTAGAAGGCGTTCTATGCTATTTATTAAATACAAGACATCAGTACAGCTAGGAAGGGGATTAAAGACTGCCCTGAAAGTATTTTTCCCATGGAACTTAAACCCTAGTGAACATTTAACATAAACCAACTGTTGGTGTGTATCAGTTCCAATCTAGTGTGGAATATATGATTACTTTTACTGTCAAATGATATTTCAAAGCTAATTAGTTTAAGGCTTACACTATATCACCTCTCCTGACAAACTAACATTAAAATGAAACGTGATCTGATCACCTCATTTCTAAAAAAGCTACATCAGTTTCATTTTTAGAAGTTCAGTCTCTCGGGTGGTTTTGAAGGTCTTCCTGAATTTGTGAAGTATCCGTTTTGACTGGTTGGCACTGCTTTGCTTTCATCGGAGTCAGTCAAAGTATCAGAGTGTTAAACAGGCACTCTGAGAAGCTCCGATAATGTAGTAGGCATGGGTATTAGATTTCTCCTATTTCGCCGTATCTCTCCCTCGCCAGTTACTACCATATATGAACGAGGTGTAGATGCCTCAGATTTAACAATGCCTGAAGAAAAATGATCTTTAATCCATACTTTATTCCCTGCCTGAAGTTTTTTATATTTCGGGCGCGATGTCTATGATCATAGTTTCTCTTTTGAGTTTGCTTTTGATAGTTTTCCGATTTCTTCAGTTTCATTAAATCTGTCCATTTTGGCTGTAAGTTTGTTGATGCCATTGGCAAAGTAGTTTGTAATTTTCTTCCCTTCAGTAATTCGGCAGGGCTGTATACATTCGGTAATGGTGTTGCACGATGTGTCAAAAGTGCTATGTAAGGATAGTTTGCTTTTGTAAGCATTCTCGTAATTGTTTGAACAGCTCTTTCGGCGAGACCATTGCTCTGTGGATATTTTGTACTATTTGTAATATGCCTGAATATGTAATTTGTCGCAAATTCATTGAGTATTGCGGATGTTTATTGCGGACCATTATCTGAAACTAATACTTCTGGTATACCGTGTCACGCAAAGATTGATTTGAGATGACTGACAATTGATTTTGAACATGTGCCTTGCAATTTTGCTATTTCGATGTATCGTGAAAAATAATCAATCACCAAGAGATATGTTTGACCATTCAGTTCAAACAAGTCTGAAGCGACTCTTTGCCAAGGTTGACTTGGAAATTCATTTGGTATCATTGGTTCAGCTTGATCTCTTGAGTTTTCGATGCAATTTTGGAAAGACTTTACCAAGTGTTCTAACTGAGTACTTAATCCTTTCCACCAAACTGACTTTTCGGCACGTTCTCGGCATTTGACTATGCCTTGGTGACCATCGTGAATTCTCTCTAGCATTTCTTTTTGAAGTGATTCCGGTACGACCAGGCGTGTATCTTTCATTAAAAGACCATTTTAAATTGTACATTCACCTCTATCTGCCCAGTAGGATTCAAGGTTTCCGTCAATAGTGGATTTCTCTGGCCATCCCTTTTCACAGAATTGTACAAGTTGTTTGCAAATCGAATCATTTCGATATTCAGACTTTATTTGTTCAAGTCGAGCATTTGATGCGGGCAAATTACTAAGAAATCAAGATAGGCATTAGTTTCAGCCTGAAATTCTCTGTCACTCTCAGAGTGATAACATAAAGGTGCTCTGGATAGAGCATCAGTAGTTAATAGATTTTTGCCAGCAACATGAACTATACAAAAGTTGAATCTCATCAAACGTATTCTAAAGCGTTGAATTCTAGGGGGTAAACCTCCCAAGATTGTTGTGCTCATTAGTGGTAGTAATGACTTATGGTCAGTTTCAATTTTGATTTGTGACCCAATTAAATAGCTACTGAAGCGTTCACATGCCCAAGTGATTCCAAGGGCCTATTATTCTATCTGAACATAGCGTTGCTTAGTTTCTGACATACCTCGCGATGCAAACGCCACCGGTCTCAGAGTGTTACCGTGCTTCTGCCGTAGTACATCACCAAGTCCAAATAAAGATGCATCTGCAGATACAACTATTTATCGGTCTGGATCATAATATGCTAAAGTTGGTGAAGATATCATTTTTTGATTGCTATCTCTAAAAGTTTGTTCTTGATCTGGACCCCAAGTCCAATAGTTTATACTTTTCAAAAGCTCACGTAATTGTTTTGATTTGTCTGTCACGCATTCCGGTGTTTCCATTTCAGTTATAGCTTTGACTTTTTCCGAATCAGGTCGGCAACCATTTTCGTCAACAACATGCCCAAGAAATCTAATGGATGGTCTCAAACATTCACGGTTTTCAGCGTTCAAAGTGACGTCGGCCTTTTGAATTGATTTCATGGCCATTTCTAGTCTTTCGTCATGCTGTTTTTGCGTTTCCCCAAAAACAAGAACATCATCCATGTGACAGAGTGTTCCGCCATGTCGCTCCAGAGTTTCTGACATCCTTTCCTTAAAACATTCAGACGCGGAACTGATTCCGAATGGAAGGCGATTAAAATAAAAACCTACCAAAAGGAGTAATGAAAGTTGTAAGATGGCGTGAATCTTCTGACAGGTTTATCTGCCAAAAGCCTGAGTTTGCATCAAGTTTGAAAAACGTTGCACCTGCTAGTTTTGCAAAGGATTCGTCAACTGATGGTAGTGGATGGTTCTCTCTTTTAACTGATTCATTCAGTTTAGTTAGATCCATGCAAATTATTACCGTACCGTTTGGTTTCGGAAAGACAACCATTGCCCCGCATCCCTCAGCGGGCTCGTCTACTTTTGAAATAACACCCATTTTTTTTTTTCCATTCTATCAAACTCCTCTTGAACGTTATTCAACAAAAGGGATAGGAACCTTTCTTGGGGTAGATAAGGCATAAGGTTTGGCATTTTTGTCCACAGTTATCTTATAGAACCATTTTGTTTTCCCTAGGAATTTAAACAAATTTGGGAATTTCTCGTGATAATTCCTATCTAAATTTATGGATTTATCGTGAATTTTGCTTGCATTTTGTGCGTTTTGATCTGAGACATTTACTGAGGATATATTTACCAGTTCAATAATCTTCAGAGCCTGAATTGCGGGCCTGCCCAAGAGTGCCTGATTCAGTCCCTTCACAACAAATGTCTTGCACACTAAACGCATTGTTTGATTCCGGTCCACATGTAATATTTCCCAGCACTTTAAGTTCAGAGTTTCCAGGTCCATACAGTTTTCGATCAGACTTAGATACTTTTTGATCTCCGAATTTTTGTAAGGAATTCGCAGGAATTACAGTTACATCAGCTCCAGTGTCAATCTTGAATAAAAGTAAAGCGTTGTTCAATCTCACAGGCGTTATCCACAGCTGAACATTCATTGTGCTAATAGTCCCTAGAAATCCAGGTTCCGCTCTCGATTCTATTGTGCGAGCTACTGATTTTGACAGACAGCATTTTGCACAGTGTCCCCTTTTCTTACACTTGTGGCATTCTGCTTCTTTTGATGGACATTGGTCCCGAGAATGATTAACTGTGTTTCCACATCTTATGCATCATTTTCTGCTGACATTATTCTGTTGAACTTTTTTTCCTTTTATGTTTGTGCTTCCCATATGTCAGTGAAGACGATTTTACTGCATCCATTTCACTCATTTTTTCTCCAGTTGCTCGTATAGTTGATTGTTGCATTTTCACAGCCTCATTTTGTCGAACTTGATTAATGGCAGACTCTAGAGTTAGATTTGCATCTAACTGCAACTTTTCTGACAGTTTTGAATCTCGCAGTCCAACTACAAGTCGATCTCTGATTCTTTGTTCATGTAGTGGCCCAAAATTACAATTATCTGCTAACACATATACAGCTGTAACAAAACTATCCACTGTTTCTCCCTCTTCCTGTTTTCTTTGATTAAAGTTTGCCCCTTCAAAAGTTACATTCCTCTTTGGAATGAAATATCGCATGAATCTATCTGTCACGGGCTTCCACTTCTTTTGATCTTCCACTGTCAGGTTGAAGGAAGACAAAATGTCATCAGCCTCACTCCCCATGGAATAAATCAAGATATTTACTTGAATTTCGTCCTCTTTTTCACTAAGCCCAGACGCTTTACGAAAGCGTTCAAAGGGCTGATACCATGTTTCCCAAGTTTCAGGTCTCAAAAAGTCGAATTTGTCCGGATTTGTAAATTGAAATGAAACCATTTTCAACTCTGATAGATTCAGTCCTTTACCGCTGCTACCATGTAATATTATTTGTTATTGAAGAATGACTGTAGAAGACGTTCTATACTATTTATTAAATACAAGACATCGGTACAGCTAGGAAGCTAATTAGTTTAAGGCTTACACTACAACATGACCCTTTTTACGGTTTAGATTATGATTCTAAGATGCTATCGCTTCCGTAGTGTAACCTGTATAATGTAATTATTATATAGAATTAGGCATTCTTAGTGTTGCCACAAATCTTGGAAGCTATTCAGTTATATTGGGAGGAATTCGTTTATTTAATTGAACCTTTTGTTGGAGTTACTGTGCTTGAGATATTCAGATTAATGTGAATACTAGACGACACGGAATTACTGTGCTTGACATATTCAGATTAATGTGAATACTAGACGACACGGAATTACTGTGAATTCATTCAGAGAAATTGGATATTTCACATCAGTCTAGAAAATATTGTGACATTTGGATTTATAGCTCTATCGGAAATAACCTGAATTTATGTAAATACATTTTGGTATTGCATCATAGCGATCATTCTCAACTGTTGTTACATGCTCTAGTTACTGATGATCATTTTGAATACCTGTGGAACTCTTACGGTTTACTCGATTTTGTCGGACTTGATATACTTATTTAGGACTTTAAGATTTAATTCATCATATTGTAAGTTATATTTGACTTCTTTTTTAAGTTATAATTTAGGGTAAATCAGTTATATTTTAAATTATACAAAAATTGTTGGATTTTCTCTTTAGTCTTAGTTCAATACCATAGAGCTGCAACAATTGTTGTTGTTTTGTTTTTTTTTTTTGTTTTTTTTCCCAGTAGTTATCTCTAGATAGGCTACGGTGGAGTTACATAACTGTGGCATGTAAATGTAAATTTGTGACTGTTTCATGTCTAAAACTATTATTGTTTGATTTGTTTTATACATCATCATCTGGCAACGAAATATTAAATTCAGACGACATTTGTTTTGTATCTGGAAATAAACATAACGTTATGCTGATTTGATTAATTCGTGTTTGGTTTTGTTTATCAAATGCCGGTAGGAAATCCCAAAGCCATATGATGTCATGCACAATTCCAGGTGAAGCCCTTTCTTTCAAAATATTCCAGTCTTACACTGAATTGTATAATTGATACAATCGTAACAGTCAAACTTTTAAAATTTAGCTATTCAAACTATGTATTAGTTTCTATGTATCGAAACAAGTTTTAGCATAATATAGTTCAACATAATTATTAGTTTCGCATATCACTTAAGGATCACTTTCTGTATCCATCATAACGTGGTGTTTGCTTTTTTAATCTTATATCGGTGACGTCATCAAACCTTATATCCCAGCTTTCGACTGACATCGGTGGACCCACGGATGTCTCTGATCAGCATATTAATTCGTACAAATGTAAAAAAATTACCGTGTTTCTCACTTCGAGAGGAAAATTCTATGACTCTTAACGTGAGGAAACGTCGATATTATCTAGTTTTAATTGTTTATGACGAATATAAAGATTCAGTATTTTGCCGAGTATTTGGTGTATACGTCTTGCAAGTAATGACGGCATTATGGTTTTAATACATGGCATTAAAATAAGACAATGTAAACATATACCAGGATGTTGCTTCAATATCAAGCCGGATGAATACTGAATGTGACAAATAAAGGACAAAATAATCCTGGTCTAGAAATGGTAGATTCACATACAGTCAATGATAGTGAGTTATTGCGTTGATCAAAATATCAAACTATCATGTATGCACAGACTTCAAACTTGAATGCTTACACAGACTTCAAAATGTGATGGATGTACAAACATCAAACTATCACGCATTCGTATCGAGATATTGGATATATGTCGTTTATCAACTTTTTTATAGAGATAACCCTTATTCGTAAAATATGCTCTCAGCATCCTTTCCACTCAATTTGTAAGACCTATAAACAACATGCTCATCTAAAATTACTACCCTGATTTTGAATATTTTCTCAGTAAAATTGGGGAGGTAATAACCAGCAAAAATATTTATATTTAGAGATTTGTTTTTTTCCTGAATTTTGAGTTAGGAGTTCCGTGTGTAACAGTCATCAAATAGCGATTAGATTCAAACATACTTTGTTTTATGTTTTATCTGTCATTTTTGTATTCTGCAGATCAACAGTGTCCACCTGCCACTTATGATCAATGTGATTGACGCAGACCGTTTTGCGTGGAGATAATAACTAAAGTCTCTGCTCTAGGCGTTCGTGCGGAGCAGACGTAATCGTATATCGACTCAGTAATGGATCATCATCAAGGTAAGCAGTCTTCACTCCTAATCACTAGTTACTTCCTTCAAGATGAATTAAGTCTCTACGAATATTTTGGTATTTTCAAATCCCTTATGATATTAGCATTTTAATAAAATACACATCGCCCAGGAAATCAATATGTTCGCACATGATTATTTTAGTTGAACATATGTGCGGTTTGTTGGCAAGTTGGTTATTTGTTTATATGTGTATGTTTCGAGATGTGATAGAGGGGTGGTGGAATATGGGTTTGCTTCTCCCACAGGAACTAAATTTAAGAACTTTTGCAGGATATTCCAGAACCTCAAAACTAATCTACAGAATTAAAAAGGTGAATGACGGATACCAGTAATATCTTGTTCTTAATTCAGACCGTAGGACGACAATGATCAAGAAATATATTAAGGGGACCAACAAATTGATTTTCAAAGACATTTTATGAGTTATGAAACTAAGAATTAAATTTTCAAGGCTGTTATGACTTTGCATTTAGAAAGCCTAGTCCAGTACTGTTGCGATTTTCAAGGTAGGGAACTAACGTACAAACCGAGAGAGAGAGAGAGAGAGAGAGAGAGAGAGAGAGAGAGAGATTCTAATATTTGCAATGGTTTGTTTTGAACATCTTTAAACAAGCAGAGATAAAAAAAATCGGTTCCTCTTGGAGTATGATTAAAGTCAAGCTTATTATTTAGTTTCTCGCGTGGAGGTGGTACTTACCTGGTTTTGCTCCACCACTTATACTGGCTACCATGTAGAGCTCATCTTGTATTTAAATATGGCGTGAAGTACGAGAACGAAAAACAAAAACAGATTTCCGTGTATTTGTCTCCCTTATATCATGACAGATCCAGAGGAAATATTTAAATGTACCTTTCAACAGTTCAAATTAAATTGCTTGCAATTCTTGTTTAATCTGAACAGTTTGCAACCTGATTTTTGTTCTAAATACTTGACATACATTTTTGTTTCAAAATAAATTTAAATTTTTTGTTAATGTCATTAGTTCAAACTATATGAATTCCTTCAAGTTTACACTTCCATGTTTGTCATTAGTTTACATAATATATATTTCATCAAATTTACATTTCTATGTTTGTCATTAGTTTACATAATATATATTTCATCAAATTTACATTTCTATGTTTGTCATTAGTTTGCACATTTATATATGAATCGCCTTCAAAATGTATTCATCCCATGCATATAAAGTAAACACATATTCTTGAAAACAAGTAAGACGAAAGGTCAGAAATGCACTGAAAGAAAATTGAAATTCTAAATTATTAATCCTCATCTGTTTCGTCTTGTTTTCCACTCACTTACAGAAAGGGCTTCATCTAGACCAGGACTCTGAGTATATTATTAGCACATCATCGTTAGCTACCAATACATGCACATCGTGAGTCATAGTAACGGCTAATCCGACATAAAAAATGATATAGAGATGATGACTCATGTGGCAGTTATCTGAAATGCATCAATATCATCTCCTCTTCCAAACTTGTTTGGGCTTTTACGTGTGCACTGCATGCTTTGCTCATGTCACGGCCGAGAGAGGGAATATCTTCTTGAGATATTGTATCAACCAAATATGTGAGTAACCGTTCGTAGTACTCTGCGCTGCTTTTTTATTTAGATGTACCCGTTATTACTTGTATGCCCTGTTTATTTGATTTATTTATATGTACAGCATAAAAGGTTATAGAAGTAAGCAAAAAAGGGAGATAGCCACGATGGCTGAGTTATTACAGAGTCGGATTCTTAATACAATGCTCGTGGATTTAAAGCCCACCCATGCCTGCCCGGCTCGGCTCCCTTGGTGTATCATTGGAAAAGGCAATTAGCTTCCATATCCTTGCCATGATTAAGTCATTAATGTGTTAAAAATAGTGTTTGAGGCAACAAACCCAAAATAAAGGAATGCATTATCCATATCTGGAGGTAAAGTATAAATGTTTATTAGTTATACAATATTAGAGTAACACATAATTATTAATAGTTCATGCATTATACAAATAGAGATGGGAAATACTAAGAGCCTTTACATCGGGATTGTTAAAGGCGTACCTGATTATATGACCCCAACCCCACCCCCACCCCACACCCATCCCCAGGTCTACGTCCTACCCTGTCGTTTATGTATTCAGGACGAAACCAGTTGTAAAACGATAACCGCATCAAGATGTATTTACTTTTTTTTTTAGAATTAGGTCAATGTGGTTAATGTAACCCTTGTAAGTACTCAGACAAGTGTTTTGAAATTTCTTAAAACCATATCCATTGTCAGGACTTCGAAATTTGTTACAATCGTATCACGATGTAATAAAGTAATGCTTATTATTGATGTTATTCCAATGCGTATTCTCACTGCCATGCCATCATGTAAAAGTCTCAGTCTTAATATAATGCAAGCTTCTTATTACTGCCATGCCATTGTGTAAAAGTCACGTGATATAATGTAAGCTTCTTCTTAATGCAATGATATCTTGTAATATTTTCAGACATGATATAGTGTAACGTTTTCTCTTAATGCAGTGCCGTCTTGTAAAACTCTCAGAAGTTGTATAATGTAATGCTTTTTGTTACAGCAATGTCATCTTTCAAAACTCTTAGACATGCTATACTATGTCTTAATTCTATGGTATCGTGTGAAACTCTCGGACATGTTATGATGTAATTCATTTTCTTGGTGCCATTCCATCTTTAAAACCTTGCAGACGTGTTATAATGTTCTTGGTGTTCCTAATGCAATACTATTTTGTAAATTAATTTTTGAAACAAGAGGGAAAAGAATGAAAGTTTTAGACAAGATACATGTGAACAACAATCAGAATTAAGTACAAGAAATATGCACCGATAAATAAATAATTCCCTCTAACATGGATGTGACATCTTCCAGATGATCACTTTATATATATGTATGTGGGATGTTTTAGGATATTGTTATTCTTTTCAGAGATTGGCTGAAGAATCGGACGAGTGTAACATTAATGTCGAAAGGATTGATTTATCTCTTCATTTTTTTCTCTTTCTGGGGGATTTTTATCTATCGTTTCTGAGCTAATCTTATGTCACACTAGATGAAAACTGTATCCACTCTTATGGTGACCTATATCAGAAAATATAGATACCTTGCGACAGATATATTTTCCATGCGGACTCTATTCCATTCCCCGTATGTCACTTATTTATTCCCGTGCGCAAGTCGATAATTTTGTGAGTGAACTCTCTTGCAAGATATGTGTGATTTGTTGATTTGCGAACGGTAGTCATTTTTAACTTCTATATTAACTACAGAAAGAGGTGGAACAACACATTATGGAAGCAGTCTCATGTAGAGAAGCTACTGAGAGGTTATTATTATTATTATTATTATTATTATTATTATTATTATTATTGTTGTTGTTGTTCTTGTTTCGATCCGAGGTTATATTGCTTTCAGTCGTCACTGAGTGTCAGGTAGTCTATAGTAAACTGTTTCGTTTTCGGGCTTGGATTGACATTGATATAATTACAATTTAAATCCATGATCAGAGCAATTATTCCTAAACCTAGCGTGAGTAATATCTACCTTCCTTCCTTCGATGAAGAGCTGCGGTAGCTTAGCGGTTAGCGTGCCCGAAATCATTGGCTAGCGTATCTTGTTCACGAATATTACATCGGTCCAGTCTGTATCCTTTACCGTGGTGTATCTTTGGCAACCTACGTGACTCCACTTATCTCGGCACTATATAGCTACTTATGTTGCTGGACCGTAAAGTACCAAGCCAAACTAAATCCTTCAATGAAGCATTAGTAGAGATTAACTAAATACAAAATAAGAGAATTATATTTTGCTGCACATCAGAGAGGTATTGAATACCGAAGTACTACACATTAGAGGTAAAATTTACTGCAGCACCTGCATCTAAATAATGGGAATAAATTAATACAAATATTAGGGTGGAATTTTAAAACATGCTGCATGAATTGTGCGCAGTCTGATTCTTTTGTGGGTTTTTTCCTGAATAATTCTGTATATTAACTCGATATCTGAAGTTAAACATAATAGGATTGGCCATACAGGACATGGATGAAGTGGTAGTCAGCTACAATTAGAAACCAATCTTACGATTTCAAGCTAAAACATTGCCAAGACTGGTTACTTTAAATTGGACAATAATGATGATTTTCACCTTGATTCCTGCTACATGAACCTTCCCACAGTGACCGCACTTTTTACGTTTCATTTGCCTGCCCTCCCATTAAATTACGTTTTATCTCTTACCTTAATAAAGCAAACGTAAGTTATGTTATAGCAATTACAGATTGTTGTTACAAATAAACTGCAAACATATTTATAAATCGTATAACTAATTTTTTAAATTTCTCGAGTGTTAAAGATGTTTTAAAATAAAAGTTTAAATGCATATTATCAACAGTAGTAATATAAAAGGCAGATCCTATCTCTAAGACCTTTTCCACACCCTCCCCAACCTCCTAACAAATATAATTTACCTCTATCAGAGACCCTAAAACTCCCACCCCAAACGATTTACACAAAACTGAAAGGCAGATTTTAGCTCAGATATAATTCTATAACTTTATACTAATATATAACTGCATACCTAGACTTTGTAACAGATGTTGTCTAATCAATACGCCTAGCCGTTGCGCAGTATAAAAAAATCAATATCTCTATGACAACCGAATCAGGTAAATGCCTTAACACGTCATACGGAGATCACGTGATTATCTAGAATTTGCCAGAACATAGGTAAAATACCTTAGTCATACGGAGATCACGTGAACGGAAACAACGGAAAATTAATACCTTAAAGTGTCCCAAA
The DNA here is from genome assembly GCA_016617855.1 of Megalonaias nervosa. Classification (NCBI taxonomy): domain Eukaryota; kingdom Metazoa; phylum Mollusca; class Bivalvia; order Unionida; family Unionidae; genus Megalonaias; species Megalonaias nervosa. The sequence goes on along the minus strand of JAECUM010028399.1, from coordinate 22,827 downwards.
ACGGTGATGAGATTTTTTAGATAATTAATTTTCAGAACAAGTATATATAAGGCGGTCAAATTCTCTCATAGTCATTGCGTGCTGCACTTTCAAGGGGAACCTTTACTGAGCGAGATCAGGTAAGTGATATTATTTTATTGTTTAGATAATATTTCATACCCTCTCATTATCATACTTTTTTGATAATCTTTTTCATACCTACTAACTCTCATTGGTAGAATATCTGTTAACATACTGTTAGTAGTACGAAACTCGCGTATTAAATCGTCCATATCATATTTTATACCCCGCAAGTAAGATCGTATCTGATCAAGTAATTTTTTATAGGTGATACTAGCCGTTTGGCAACTATTTTTTTTAGTCGCGAGTCGAGGTTCTATCTTTTTACACGCAGTTGTAAGAGAAACACCAATGCCCGATATTATTAGCAAAAACGGGTTTAATGATGCACCACTTGAAATTATACCAGATCCGGTCAATAACAGCGGTAAATATGATATTACTCGAAGTATTTTGTTATAATATTTATAACATTTTTTCACGCACCAAAGTTTTTTATGATAAAATTTGTAATATTGCATTAGAGCGTCCACATCTTGTTTTGGAATTTCTTTTGAAATGTGATTGAAATCAAATATATATTTTTTCATTATATAATATTAATTTACAACAATGCTGGTTTGATTAAGTGACTAATTGCGGTGTTTCAGCTACAAATTCCAAACACCACCAGTAAGACGTTGCGGTTATTGTTTGATCATCTGCTTCCAGTAAAAATATTTCTTCAGCATCTTTATTTAACACTATAGATACAACTCCAGAGAAAGCATCGGTTGAATGACGCCATGGAAATGTTGTAGTATAAATTTTAAACTTTGCAGAGCTAAAGATAGATAGTCTATAAACACCAGTAACTTCTGCGGTATATTTGATAGTGTTATTTTGCTGTGACCATGTTGTTAATCCTGATGCTACTGTGTACACGATATTTTTAATTTGTCCATGTGGAATTTTAATCAGATTAGTTTTTTGAACAATAGTAGGTATTCCACTGACAATGTCGTTGAGTTTCGTGTTAATGTCGGCTAGTTTTATTTCAACGGTTGGTTGTTCCCCAAAAAATTCTTTAAAGGGTTTGTTTATGTTTCTACGAAAATTTAAGAACGTTTCTACATGTCTAGAAAAAGTAGCACTAAGTGTAGTCATTTCATCACCGATTGTTTTTAACGAAGTTGAAATAGGAATTTCCTTATCATCAACATACTTTTTTGTTACAGCATCAAAATCATATTCCGGTGTTCTAAGATTATTAATGCCGTTATTGTTCATGTTGAGAAATGCACGCATTATACCACCGTTGGCCAATACGTACTTAGATTCTTGATCATCGACATATTTTTTTGTTGCGGCGTCTGTATCTGAGGCTGGGTTTCCAAGACCTATAATTTTATTTTGGTTCATAATAATGCTACCCGTAAATGAATCACCAGCTTTTTTGACATAATCGTTAATCGAGTTACCGGAATCTTGTATCTTACCTTGATTTGTAAAAGTAACAATATTATTAACAACCGCGGTGGGAATTCGTACAAGTACATTTGACAGTTGTACATTACTCGTCTTTAATCGTCATTGTTTATCCTGGAAAATAACAACTTCATTTTGATCCACACTTGTGAGATTTAATAAATTATCAATTTCATTTCTTAGCTGATCAAGAGTTGCGTACTTAGATAAGTCACCTTGATAACCTTCAGTCAATAAATCTCCTGTTAATGTTCCAAATTTTGTATAGTAGCTCATTATTTATTATTTATTGTCTTACATAAAATTATATAACAACGATGGCGTCGATATTAAACTTTGATACCGAGCGGCTGGTAAAACATAAACATAACAATGAACTTCCAGATTGTCATTATCTTATTGTTGGGCGAACTGGATCTGGAAAAACAAATTTGCTTATGAACTTACTTCTGGCGATAATTTTAACTACGATCGAGTTTATATTTATACAATTAATCCACAGCAAGATAAGTACGAGCTACTAAGCGAATATAATGACAAACTTCGTGATGATCTTGAGGCTGGTGAAGATTTTTTTATAATCAGACAGCCAGAAGATCTTATTCCAGTTAATCAACTTGATGCATCTGAACATAAGATAGTAGTTTTTGACGATATTCCGCTAAATAATACGGAGATGAATAAAATAAGATCATATTTTTCACTATCGCGAAATAAAAAGTGTAATTCTATTTATTTAGCTCAAGGTTTTTATAATGTTGACAGATTTATTCGGCGAAACACCGGTTGTTTTATATTATTTCCGGGATTGGACAATGTTGACGTCAGAAATATTGCGAACGAACAATTCGGTGACGTAACAAAAGATAAATTTATCGGACTTTATCATAAAGCTACAAAAGATAAATATAACTTCTTCTTATTTGATAAACTTACACATGATCCAACTAAAATGTTTCGCTGTTGTATTAACACTTACTTACAGTAAGGCGTTTCAATTTTATAAAATTTATATATAATAATTATGGACAAACGAGCAAAATATAGAAAACATATAGAAGATTTAAAAAAACTTGCTCAATCTCAAGCAGAATTTAAGCAAAGGGTACAACAGGCACGACGCGGACAAATAACTGCTGCAGAAACAACAGCTACGATTCTCAAACCAGTTACTGAAGCACTACTTGGTAAACAACCTGAAACTAAACCACTATCAGAAGAAGAACTTAAGCAACTACAAGAAAAAGGCTTGGTTGGATTAGTTAAAGAACAACAAGAAGCAGCTGCTGAAAAAATTATTGCTAGATCTGACGAGGAAAAAAGAATGTTAGCTGAGGCACTTGTAAGGAATATTGCTGATCCCGCCGATAGGCAAGCTGAACTAAACCGGTTGATCAATAATCCGATTTTATTTGAAAGAAGATTAGCAGAATTAACTTCACATGAAATTAGGACTATATTAGGAAAATTATCAGAAAAAATAGAGGATATTAAAAAAGAGCAAGAAAGAGTCGGCGAGTTAACATTAAAGTTTATAGAAGTTGGAGAGCAAAGACAATTTATTAGAAAAAAAGTAAATGATAAAATAACAGATGAGGAATATAATGAATTTTTAAACGATAATAATATAAAAGATATTGATAAAATAAGAACTTGGCCAAAAGAAAAATACGACGAACTTATTGTTATGTTAAATAAAATAATAACAGACAGTGTTGATGCTAACAAAAAATTAGATAACACCATAAAAACAGACGATATGTTTCAGCTGTCTGTTATAATTAGGAAAGGTGTTATAGCTAATACCTTTTACATAGCAGCGGTAGATTATAGAGGAAAAGAGTATGGAAGAGGGTGGAATTTTCATAGGAAATTTAAATCAGTCGATGATAATCGGGTTAAAAAATATAGAGAATCTGTAATAGAAAAAGCTGGAACAGGTGTAAAAATATTTACATCAAATGTTGAAGTGATAGGTAGATTGATGCTATTAATATCATCAAAAGAAGCTGGTAATGTTAGTGCTGAAATTGATAATGAAATTGTTGATATACTTGATCATCTAAGATCAGAAAATTTATTAACATCTGACGAGTATGAAACTTTACACCGCGACTTAATCTCGGCGATTTAATTTTGTAAAAATATAATAAATAACAATGTCAACAACATTATTGCTAGACTCTAGTACAACCGCAAAAGATAGCGCAAATTTTTCAGTAAATTATATTCCTCCAATACAACTTGATACTGAGAAACAGTATGAAATTGGATTAATTTCTTGTACTTGTTGGAATGCTATGGCTAACGTAAAAACTGGTGTCAATGATGAGATTGCAATTATTTCAATAAGAGACACGCAATGGAAAACATTTAAAATTCCACAAGGAGCTTATAATATTACTGATCTAAACAGAGTGATAAAAGAACTTATGCAAAAAGAGAAGATGAAACCTGATAATTTCGAGTTAGCAGCAAATTATAACACGTTACGAGCTAGAATGACGATAAAAAATATGTCAGTTAGTTTTATATCACCGAGAAGTATCGCACCACTGATAGGATTTGAACATAGAGAGTATTATTTAGATCCTAATGAAGCTATTACATATGAGGTGAACTGCCGGTAAATATAACTGACGTAAATACAATATTAGTAAATTGCTCTATTGCTTCTGGATCTTACTCAGCCCAGGGCAGTAAAGGACAAACGATTTACAGTTTCTCACCAGAAGTTCCGCCAGGTTCTCTCATGCAAATCACTCCGCGTCATATTATCTATTATCCGTTAAACGTTGAAAATCAAATATCAAGTATAACAATGCAATTAACAGATCAATCTGGTAGGCAATTAGATCTGAACAACGAAATTGTTGCATATTATTTACACTTACGAGTACAATAACAAAGTTATTGCGACTTCGTGATTTGACAATAAAAATTATACAGCATCAGATATAATGAAACAGAGAAAAAAAATTTATCGAAGAAAAATAGTAGGAGGATTTTTTGGAAGTATATTTACTAAAGTTATTGAAAATGTTCCGGGAATCGCGCGTAAAGTTGCACCAATTGCACTAGACGCAGGTAAAGCTTTTGCAACTGGGGCTGCATCTGCCGCTGGAACTGCGGTGGGACAAAAAATAGCTGATAAAATAAAAGGCGCACCGTCTACATCTGATATAAAACAAGCTATATCAGAAATCGCTCCAACAAAAGAAACTCAACGTGCTATGATAACAACAACGAAAAAACTTTTATCACCGAAAGGCGAGCAGATTATACAAAAATTAATATCTAAAGTAACGGCGCCGCAATAAAATTTTATATAATCTAATAAATAAAAAATGTCTGTTAAAAATTATCTCGATTTAGCAGAAACTTATGACACCGATGACACTGTAACAGAATTTGAGTATGTTGAGTATCTCGATGAAAATTCTAATGAACCAAATAAAACTGGTATTAGAACATTTAATACTCGAGACGAAGATGTATTTCTGCTGCCACATAAGGCAATGTTAGAAGTTCGCGGTCAGATTATGACAGTGGCCAATCCACCTGTTGCAATTGCAGCTGGAACAGAAGTAGCTCTTACAAATAACGGCTGGTGTTTATTCAAAAGTGCTAGATATCAACTAGCTAATCAAACTGTAGAAGATATTTCAAGTCACTTACAAGTTGCAAGTACAATCTTAAATATTATTTCGTTTTCCGACGATTACTCCAGATCAACTGCAACGAATATGATGTGGTTTAAAGATACTGGAATTGGTGGTTTAGCCGTACCAAATGAACTTCTCTCCAAAGGTGTTTTGGTACACGGAGCTAATGATGATGCAGATGTTGTAATTGTAAGAGATTTTCTTATCGCTAATGCTGCTAATTTTGGTATAGCCCCACCAGCTGCAGGCGCTAATGCAGACGCTACAAGACTTTCTCTTACTGCTGCTTGTAATAATTTTGGTATAACACCACCAGCTGCAGATGCGAACGGTGTTGCAATGTTAGATTTAGTTAATAAATCAATTAACGTAAAAAAATCCGCGTTATAATGAAGGTTATGCTAAGAGAAAGGCACTTACAGCAGGATCACGTCAAATTACAATGATGCTTCCGTTAAGTACAATATTTGGATTTTGTCGCGATTACGATAAAGTATTTCGTGGAGTTAAACATACACTTATTTTAGATCGAGCAGAACAAAACGACTGCTTGTTTAGGTCAGGCGGATCTGATGTACAGTTTATCATAAACAAACTTGCGTTGTGGATGCCGCGTATAACTCCGTCGATCACAAAAGCGGCAGAACTAAATAGTATGCTTGAGAAACATACAAACAAAATTTATTTTCAGCAGCATAAAATATATCAAACAGCAGTTCCAAATACTACCGACTACACATGGCGAGTTACAACAACATCAAGCGAACAACTGCCGAGACAATTGTTTGTCGTATTTCAACGGCAAGCGCAACGTGGTAGCCAAGAACAAAATAATGCGATATTTGATAACGCTAATATTAGACGAATATATGCTAGCAATTTTACAGATGACGCTAATAAAAATATTACTGGACCGTACATGTATTTACTCGACGCAGTACAAAAATATCAAGATGTTGAAGATGGATCTCAAATATCAGTAGAGGAATTTCGTACACTTTATCCAATATTTTATTTTGATGTTAGCAAACATGGCGAGAGATTAGTTGATTCAACAGCTGATATTGAAATTACTTGGACACTCGAACTTCCAGCAGTTCCAGTGCCGTTATACGTATATGCATTAGTGTTAAGCGACAGGTTTGTTACGATAGATTCCGTTGGAGGTAAAATGACAGTCCAAGTTTAATCTGCAATCGTTATATAAGATGACAAAATATATTGTAAAAGAAATATATTTGACTGATGGTCAAGTTAAAAAATTAGCAGCTACTGTTGCAAAGCAGAGACAGGTATCATTAAAGGTTAATCCTGGCTCTCAAACGGGTATTTTAACAAAATTAATGTTAACCAAAAATCAAGCAAATAAATACGATCGCAAAAAACCTTTTGTTTTAAATTTAAGTGCCGCACAAATAACAGCGATGTCCCACCGCATTGTGGTGGAAGGTGGTTTCTTTGGTCCGGCATTATCAGTACTAGCTAGCACTATAATACCAAAAATGTTACCGGTGTTAGGTACATTAGGACTAGCAGCAGCGTCTGGCGCAATATCTGGCGTAACGAAAAAAGCAGTTGAGGGTAGTGGTATAAAGAAAATAGTCTAAAGCTTAATTTTATGTGACCGATAAATATAATGCCCAATGCAACGCATCGACGAAAAACAAAATCATCAAAAAAAACTGAAAAAAATGAAAACAACGAAACGCAATCAAACAAAACAAGGAGGAATTATTCCTTTCGCTCCACTTTTGGCGGGACTAGCGGGAAGTCTGCTGCCAAATCTTCTAGGAATCGGACGAGGACTAACATTGCCGGGAACACGGCCACCCCGCTAAGTAACTTCAGTATACTTGATAAGTTAAAATCAGTTCCCAGATTTCACGGAGTTTATTCCAAAGATGAACTCAACACCAAAGGTGTCAGCGATGTATCAGCTGTAGGTTCATGCGTGATAAATATACAAGATTTCAATGACGGGTCAGGAACGCATTGGGTAGCAGTTTATAACAACAATTATTTTGACTCGTTTGGACTTCCTCCAAGCGATGTAATAAAAAAGCATATAAACAGAAAATATAAAAAAATATATTATTCGTCCAATCAACTTCAACCTGTTGGAACTTCTGCTTGCGGATACTATTGTATAATGTTCATTAAACAGATGTCAAAAGATCCTAATTTTTTAAAGTTTATTTTGCAGTTTGATAAGCAACCTTCTCACGCTAATGATGAGATTGCAATTAATTTTTGTAAAGCTATCTAAAGCTTACTAATAATTTTATCTAAACTTACAAATATATAATGTCAACATATTGTCTCAAATGTAAAACTAAAACAGAAAATAAGGATGAGACGACGGAAAAAACAAAAAAATAATAGAATGATGCTAAAAAGTATTTGTGCAATCTGTGGAAAAAGAAAAAGTATGTTTTTAAAGAAAACGTCTGGAGCTGGTTGCCCTCCCCCTGACAAAGTCAGGGAGATTATTTTAGTAGACGACTAAAAATATAGAATGATATGCAAGTGTGATTCTGACAGAGATTTATGCCTCGAGCAAAATAAAATTGTCACATACTGTCAACGTTGTAACAACAGAGAAATAATTGGAACAGGTATAGATATACATAAATTAATTGGCAAACTACCAAAACCAAAAGGAGGTTGGACATTGCCAGGCCATAAATACACTGGACCTTATAATCCTCTTGATAAACAACTAGATGAAAATGATAATCCGCTGCCAGGACAGGAGCCTTACAATCAAGTTGATGCAATAGCAATGCGTCACGATATCTGTTACCGGGACAACGAGCAAGATAAGGCTGGTTGTGATAAAGTAATGTTGGACGAACTTCGTGATATGGAACCGACAAATCTACGAGAACGTTTTGATAGAAGGCTGGTACAGGGTTTTATTGGAGCAAAATATAAATTAGGACTCGGAAAGGAATTATACGATGATCTCGCAGCCGAACTACACAAACCTAAAAAAAAAAGTTTACGCGACGTAAAATTGTCGCAAATGCCGTTGATGATATCTGGTCTATAGATTTAGTTGATGTATCAAATCTAGCAGAATTTAATGATAATAAGAAATATTTGTTTAATGTTATCGATGTTTTTAGCAAATATGCTTTTAGTGTACCTGTTTCAGATAAAACAGGGACGTCGATAACTGATGCACTGAAACAAATAATAACAACTACAGAAAGAAAACCAAATAAAATCTGGACCGATCATGGAGCAGAGTTTTTCAATAAAAAGTTCGAGCAGTTTCTAGAACAAAATAACATTAAAAAGTATGTTACAGGGAATGAGGGAAAAAGTGTTGTCGTCGAAAGATTTAATCGCACTCTAAACGAAAAAATACACAAATATTTGACAGCTAAAAACACTAACAGATATATTGATAATCTTTCTCAAATCGTGGACAAGTATAATAACACGAAACACCGAACGATTAAAATGTCGCCAAACGACGCAATTAAAAATCCGATTCTTGCAAATGAAAACATGTATCGCAGACATAAATTTAAAGTCGGTGATAAAGTTAGAATTTCTTTGACGAAAAAACATTTGAAAAAGGATTCACTCCAAACTGGACTGAAGAAGTATTTGTTGTTGACAAAGTACTTTTGACAATACCTGTAACATACGCGCTAAAAGATCTGGCAGGGGAACAGATCATTGGTAGTTTTTATGAACAAGAACTTCAGAAAACTGAACAAGATGTTTTCGTTATCGAAAAAGTGATTAGGAGAAAAGGCGATAAAAGTTTAGTCAAGTGGCGTGGGTATAGCGATAAATTTAATAGCTGGGTACCAACTAAGTCGATCCAATAACGTTATTATAAATTTGTTCGTATTTCACAAGCACAGATTTACATTTGATAGTTTCACATAACGAAATTAAATGTAATTTTCTTCCATTATCAACTGGCATTAAATTAAATATCTTAGCAAAAATAAAATCGTATTTTATACTTCTTCGCTGGCCAGTTATTTTTATATTTAAAAACGGCCTGATAAGCTGCCAAAATATCTGTTGTTCGGCAACAGTAAAGTTAAATTTTATTATTTTTTTGGCAATGTGATACTTAACATTATATCGTCCAGTTGTTGGTCTGCTGTAATTTTTTCTGTCAGCGACGGTGACTATTTCATCATCATCATTATTATTGTATAAAATATCATCTTCGCTATAACTAGCAGATTTGTCTATTATATCGGTAGAGATTGTAATATTATCTGCGACTTTATCGCTAGTGATTTTAACATTGTCTGCGATTGTATCTTCCGCATATATTTCAGCAAGTCGTTTCATCAAGTTCATATTATAATATACTTTTATCTAATTTATTGTTATAAGATATGACCGACGAGGTAAAATATCATCAAAAGGTTAATATATTAAATTACAAGGAACTAGCCGAAGCAGTTCGAAAATGTCTGTCGGGTTATAGTTCGTATTCCGTTGACGTTATTGTTACGCAAGGTGATTCTCATAAAATATTACTAACAGCAGCAGAAAAAAATAAACTTAATGAAAGTGCTTTTATAACATTAAAATTTGATCGCGATGATATTATGGCATTTGTACATAGCTGTCTTACTAAGACAGAATTACGAAATATCATTAATCATCATATCTAAAACTAAATCTGTCAAAAGTTGACATTGACGTTGCTGATTTAGTTATGCCGTCGGCAACGTCTATTACTCTTTGTGGATGAATTTTAAGATGCTTTGCTGCAGCCGATATTGATCTAAATTTCATTTCTTCTCCAGTTTCTAAATTTACTGAAATAACTGATCTTTTAGGGTTTCTGAAATTATTACCGCCACCTATACCACGTCGGGTGTTTTCTTCTGGTGTAACTAGATCTAAATTTTCAATACAATTATCAGTTTTAATTTTGTTAATATGATCGATAACTAAATTATCTGGAATGATGTCATTAAATACTTCATAAACAAAACGATGAGACTGATAAGTAACTTGATCGACTAGTGTTCCTCTAACAGTTACCATGAGATACCCCATATTACTTATAGCACCAACAACATTTTTAGTTTTTCTGTTTCTTATAATACCGCGATCGTTAGCCTCGTATAAATCAAAGACCGGGTGCGGCTGAAACTCGTTTTGTAAAGATAAGTTGTCAATATTGTCATCGCTGATCGAGCCATTTACTCGATAGACTCTTTGTCCTTCTGGAATATCATCGCAGAACAAAGTATATATAAAATCTTTTCTAAACATTTTAGTCATATCTGTTTCATCACCTTTCACTGAAATTATCATTCCAGCTGGTGTTGGTTTTCCTATAGATTTTTTAGATTTTATGTTAATAACCGAACCAAGTGCATTTCCAGCGTAAAAGTTATACTTCGGATGAACATGATATGCTTCTTGCTCCTCTGCTGTCAATCGAATGTATCTCAGATTTTGTGTCATTATACTATAAGGATTTTATATCTCTAATTGTTTGTTCAGCTGGCGTGCAGTGAGTTATCGATCTAACAATCAATTAAACATATAATATTACACTATTATATAGCAATGCTGAAATTACGTGATATAGCCAAGAAGAGTCTTATTGGAGAACCTGAAAAAATAGCGACTGCTTTTACAGGATTCGAAAACAGTTATCGGTTTGATAAACAAATCGTACTGGTAAATTTTGCTGCAACAAATCTTTATCATTTGCTAGAGCCAACTGTAAAACGTGAACTTGAAAAACATAAGGGTATAAGAATATCAGTGCAATATCACGTTATATTTTCAAAACTACTTGTGACAGAGGGATCGACTAACACGGAAAATACGGACCCTTATATTAATGCAAAATCAAGGCGTGTTTTGCTCGGGACTGATCTTTTGTCACTAGCTAATGAAATACACCAAGAAATCTGGAAAAAGATAGAAGAATTTACCGAATCGGGTTCGGGTTGGAAGTTTGAAATGATTAAGGAAAGTTTATTTCACAATGAAATATGACGCATTACGCGGTAGTTCGTATATCGACCTGCCACTAAAAATAAAAAATAAAAAATGCTGTATAAACGTAAAGTACGTTGATAACAAATGTTTCCAATGGGCTGTTCTTTCTGCGTTATTTCCAGCAGAAAAAAATGCTGATCGTGTTGAGAAGTATATCAATCACGTGTCAAGATTAAATTTTAAAGATATTGACTTTCCAGTGGCAGAAAATCAAATACCAAAGTTTGAAAAGCAAAACAATGTTTCGATCAACGTTTTCGGACTTGATGAAAAAGAAAAGGTCTATCCAAGATATATTTCAGAAAAAGCTTCACAATCGACTATAAATTTATTGTTTTATAGAAATCATTACGTTTGGATCAAAACCTTCAATGGACTAGTTGGCGGACAGTATAATAAGCGAAAGAAGAAAACGTTCTTTTGTTATCGCTGCTTGCACGGTTGTACAGACAATGAAACATTACAAAAGCATTTGCAGTACTGTAGTGACGTACAACGAATAACGATGCCGTCTAAAAACGATAGCGTGTTACAGTTTGTCAATCACAATCACAAACTAAAAATTCCTTTCGTCATATACGCTGATTTCGAATGCTTACTTCAACCTGTACTTGGCGTAGAAAATAATCCCAACCAATCGAGTACAAGGAAAACTCAAAATCATGTTCCGTGTGGAGTAGCGTATAAGATAGTTTGTTGTGCTAATTCGAAATTATCTGAACCAATCAAATTATATCGTGATAGTAATCCAGCTGTCTGGCTTCTCAAGCAGTTGATTAGCGAAGTTGATAATATATTTTATCGTTTGAAAAGAGTAACTCCAATGATAAAACTGACATCTCAACAAGAATCTGATTATGAGCAAGCAGAAATTTGTCATATTTGTGAGAAAGCTTTTGACGATAATAAAAAAGTACATGACAATTGTCATTTGACCGGGCAGTATCGTGGAGCGGCTCATGATCAATGTAATTTAAAATTTCATGCTCCAGATTTTATTCCAGTTGTTCTTCACAACTTTCGAGGATACGATAGCCACATTATCGTAGAAGCTTTTGGTGATTCTGACGTAAAATCTCGTTTAAAACTCGATAACGTAATCAAGTGCATACCAAATAATTTTGAAAAGTATATGTCAGTTACGCTAGGTAAGTTGCGTTTTATTGACAGCCTGCAGTTTATGGCGGCATCATTAGATGAGCTGGTAAAAGGTTGTAGCGAGTTTGATAACCTAAAAGACTGTTTTGGAGATAAATTTAATCTACTGACCAAAAAAGGAGTATTTCCGTACGAGTATCTCGATGATTGGAGTAAATTTGATGAAACTTCGCTACCTGACAAGGACAAATTTTACTCACAACTTAAAAATGAAAAAATAACCGATGATGAGTACAAATATGCACAAGATATTTGGAATAAATTTAACTGCAGAACATTTGGTGATTATCATGATTTATATTTGAAAACAGATGTTTTATTACTAGCAGATGTTTTTGAAAGTTTTCGTCGAGTAAGCTACAGCAATTATGGACTAGATCCTTGTTGGTATTATTCTGCTCCCGGGTTATCTTGGGATGCTTTGTTAAAGTTTAGTAAAGTAAGGTTAGAATTACTGACTGACATTGATATGTTTAATTTTATCGAAAAAGGTATCAGAGGCGGTATTAGCGTGATAACGAAGAAATATGCTGAAGCAAACAACAAGTACCTAAAAAAGTATGATCCTAATCTTCCTTCGAAGTATATAATTTATCTAGATTGCAATAATTTGTACGGGTATTCGATGGCAGAACCAATGCCTTTTGGTGGATTTCATTGGATCACGGCTGATCGATTTCTATTGGAAACAGAAAAAAGATACCCGACGATGTCTCGTATTTCGTTGAAGTTGATCTCGATTATCTTATTTCGCTTCACAATCTACATAACGATTATCCTTTCTGTGCGGAATCGATGATAATAGATTATAGTAAGTTATCTCAAGAACAACAAGCAACAGCATCACCAAGACAAAATTCTCTGGTAAAAAAACTAGTACCAAATTTGTTTAATAAACGTAATTATGTTTTGTATTACAAAGTTTTAAAACAAGCAGTAGATGCTGGTCTTGTGCTGAGAAAAGTTCATAGAGTTTTAAAGTTTAATCAGTCGCCGTGGATGAGAGGTTATCTTAACTCAAACACTTCTAGAAGAGCTGTAGCAAAAACTGATTTTGAAAAAAACTTCTTTAAGCTCATGAACAATTCCGTTTTTGGTAAGACGATGGAAAATATTAGGAAACGCGTAAATATCGAGCTAGTTAATGATATCAATCGCAGAAACAAACTTGTGTCAGACGATGATTTTGTTAGCATGAAAATTTTTAATGAAAATCTTGTCGCGATACAAAGAAGAAAAACAAATCTGAAACTAAACAAGCCGATCTATGTTGGAGCTTCCGTTTTAGATTTATCAAAGTGGCTCATGTACGATTTTCATTATAATTTTGTTAAAAATCAGTGGCCGTCAAGTAGACTATTGTTTACTGATACCGATTCGCTCGTGTACGAAATCGAATGTGAGGACGTCTATCAGGATATATATGATAATCGACATCTGTTTGATCTTTCTGATTACCCACGTGACAGTAAATTTCATGATGACACGAATAAAAAGGTTATTGGTAAGTTCAAAGATGAAATGAACTCGAGCATCATCAAATATTTTATTGGATTGCGCAGTAAAATGTACGCCGTATTGTTAGACAATAATAAAATAACGAAAAAAGCAAAAAGGTCTGCCTCGCGATTTTGTTAAAATGTTTATGAAATTTGATGATTACAAGAACGCGCTTGACGGCGGTGTTAGTTTTATAAGAGCAATGGCTATTCGAACGAATCATCATAAACTCGAAACAGATGTCATTATCAAACGCGGATTGAGTAATTTTGATGACAAACGTTATTGTGAAAACGGAGTAGATACATTTGCACTTGGGTATTGTCACGATGATAGATCTATACTCGATATTATCTTTTCCGACTGAAATTTTATCTAAACTAAAGAAATAATGTTTGAAAATTTGACAGTGACAAATAGTTACAATAGCAAGATCAAATATCTAATGATGGACGGCAAACAATTGACAGTTGAAATTAATAATGAAACATCAGGTATATGTTTTAGTGGAACTCGTGACAAGCTAAAACTTTCGCTTATCAGATCTGATGACAGCGAGTATTTCAATTACCTCGAGCAATTGTATCAAAAGTTGCTAGCGGAATTTAAAAACTTTCATGATCCGATCAGTCAACAAAAATATACTAAACTTACAATTGATCTTGATCGGTCAAAAATATATTTTATCGATAAAAAATATCCTCTTAACAAACCTCAAATAAAAGATTTGTTGGAATCTCGTCGCTATGTGAGCGGTAAAGTAAAGTTTAGTCTCTACTATCGTGGTGATGAAATATTTCTAATTTCAACAGTAGAAACATTGATAATTGGTGATGAAATATAAAATAATATCACTTACCTGATTCACCCGGTATAATACTCCTCTACCTTGAAAGTGCAGCACGCAATGACTATGAGAGAATTTGACCGCCTTATATATACTTGTTCTGAAAATTAATTATCTAAAAAATCTCATCACCGTTTTGAGACACTTTAAGGTATTAATTTTCCGTTGTTTCCGTTCACGTGATCTCCGTATGACTAAGGTATTTTACCTATGTTCTGGCAAATTCTAGATAATCACGTGATCTCCGTATGACGTGTTAAGGCATTTACCTGATTCGGTTGTCATAGAGATATTGATTTTTTATACTGCGCAACGGCTAGGCGTATTGATTAGACAACATCTGTTACAAAGTCTAGGTATGCAGTTATATATTAGTGTAAAGTTATAGAATTATATCTGAGCTAAAATCTGCCTTTCAGTTTTGTGTAAATCGTTTGGGG
Source organism: Megalonaias nervosa (assembly GCA_016617855.1). Taxonomy (NCBI): domain Eukaryota; kingdom Metazoa; phylum Mollusca; class Bivalvia; order Unionida; family Unionidae; genus Megalonaias; species Megalonaias nervosa. The sequence continues at coordinate 7,684 of JAECUM010028399.1, read as the reverse complement.
TGGGAGTTTTAGGGTCTCTGATAGAGGTAAATTATATTTGTTAGGAGGTTGGGGAGGGTGTGGAAAAGGTCTTAGAGATAGGATCTGCCTTTTATATTACTACTTCAACATTCAAATCAGGTAAGTAACGCGATGCGCTCACTTTCAATATTACGTTGATTATGGGATTGCAAGATAAAAGTAGATAACGCGTTGCGCCCTTTTTGAATTTTACGTTGATTACGGACATGTAAATTAACATTAACTTGAACTTGGACATCGTACAGTGGTTCTTTCGGCATTGAAACGGCTACAGAATTCACCGATAATCATAATTCACGCCTTGGTTGCTAGAATATCGCACACGGAGCATAGAAACATCGATAAACAATAGTGAAACGCTCAGAAATAACGAACCGCATTCAAAACACAGAAACGCACCGAAACACGGAAAAAAATTGCACACACCAAACACATTTCAATTATATTGCATATACGACAGTGCATCATTGCTGCATGAATGCTGCTTTCATGTGTATTATGTTTCTAGGTAACACATTTCAAATTGATATCATAAGTTTTATTTCAGAATTATAATATCAATAATAACAATAATATATTTTAATGTAACTTAGATATAATTTATAGGATAATACTTTCTGGTAATTAGGCAAGCTACAACATTTAATTAATCCAGTCCTAATTGATCTTCATTGACCTAGAGTCAAAAGCAAAGGACATAATGCATATTAAAAATACGAATTATTCTTTAAGGTGTATGATTTACCAGATGCTGCTCATTGACTAGGCAAGCACATTATATAAGAATTATTGTGTATTCCTTCAACTGGATAGAGAATATCATCATTCGGATATCATGATATTCAAGTTTCTTTCAATGATGTGGAACATTCTCTATTTTTGGACTTGTCATAGGGCTTTTATGTTTATTTGGGATTCAATTCACAATACTGTAAATGTCTTTCAGATTCTCACTTTGTATTCTAGGAAAATAAATTCTTGTTGAACTTTACTTGAATTGCTGTTTTCACATCATTATTGTATATATTTAGACCAAGAGTCGCAACAAAAATTGATGTTTGTCTGGTTTATGAATTTCTGGAAAATATTCCAGACATATTAGAAAAATTACCTGTAAGATCTAAATTGTTCCTGAATTGTCTTCATCAATGGTAAAGATTTGTAATTTCACACATCTTTAGTGAAACCAGCATGCATTCACAATTCCACCTTATATCGAGAAGTTTCTTTCAAATACTACGAAGGATGAGTCAGAATGAATATCTAACTTCAGTTTGCCAGATATTATGAACTTTCTGAAGGGAAAGCATAGATAACAATGAAAGAAAAAATGAATAGTTTGATTCGGTATTTAGTGAAAAAGGAAATTTTGGGTATTTGTCATTTGGGTTTGCTTAGTAAGTCTGTCACCAGCCTTGATATGACATTACACGAATTAGAGCTAAAAATACGAGATGGACTTGGTATTAAGAAACATTCAGCGTCATCAAGCAGATACACAAATAATGAATAGAAATGCAGAAGAAGAGAGGAACAATAGGAGAAAAATAAATACAAATACAGAGAGAACAGAGGGAACTGCAATATGAATTAAAAGAGAAATAACTGGCAGGCAGAGCATCCTCCCAACACGTGTTCAAGTTTTAGTATTATCTAGAGATACCTCCTTTTCAGGAAAAAACTTATTCCATTCTAAAATAAAATTCCGGATACATCAAATGGCCAAAAAAGCATTGAACGGTATTATTACAAGGTGTACCTATTACAACACTGTCGGAGCAACAGAGACTCTAATTATGATGTTGTAAGGCAAACAAATAAATGAATGGCGTATGTATGTATATATGTATGTATGTATGTATGTATGTATGTATGTCTGTATGTATGTATGTATGTCTGTCTGTCTGTATGTATGTATGTATGTATGTATGTCTGTTTGTATGTATGTATGTATGTATATATGTATGTCTGTATGTATGTATGTATGTATGTATGTATGTATGTATGTATGTATGTATGTAAGTAAATTTGTATGTATGTATGCGTGTATGTATGAATGTATGCGTGTGTATGTATGTATGTATGTATGTATGTATGTATGCATGTGTATATTACTGCTCTGGTAGCTTAAGTGGTTACAGCGACCGCCTTAGATGAGAGAGGTCTCGGGATTGAACCCCGGCCTAGTCATACCAAAGACTTACAAATATGATACAAGCTTCTGCCTCGCTTGGCGTTCAGCATTAAGAGGTTAGTGTTAGGACTGGTCGGCCTGGTGTAAGGATAATGTGACTAGATGGGACATGATGCTACATGTCTGTGGCATGATGCTCCAGTGCTTGACAACACTATAAACTGCCACACCGCAGACATCGTAGGGATATGACTGAAAAATCGTTATAGCTACGTTAAAAACCCAAATCACATAAATACAGGTATGTATGTATGTATGGATGTATGTATGTAGGTAGGTAGGTAGGTTGGTAGGTAGGTAGATAGATAGGTAGGTATGGATGCATGCATGTATGTACATATGTATGTAGTTGTACATAATTTACACGCGATTCTCTACTTTTCTTTATAGTAGAATCAAAACAGATTAATAAGAAGTTGTACGACTAGTAATCTTAACAGGACAACAGCATCACATGATGAATAGCATAATAATTGCTGTTGCATCAATTGATAAGTATAGGGAAGATTTCCATTCGTGAAAACATAACCATGTTATCAGACCCAGTTGTGCTTATTTCTGAATACACTGTACGGAGAAATACTTTATAAGTCTATAAATAGTGTCACGTGTGAAGTAACTAATGTAAACTCTGAATTTCGGAAGGCATGCACACTGCCTTTAAAACGGAATAAAAACGGTGAGCTTATGTTTTCTTTAGCAAATTTTATAAACTAATTTCACAGAACCAAATCAGAAATTTTGATACTTTTTCTGAAGATAAAAAATTCTTTCTTTGATTAGGTTTGAAAAAAAGCTGGGAAAGTCAAAATCTGCCAAGAAGAAAATAGGGGCTCTGTTGTACAGCACTATAATTACGGCTTGTTAGAAATGAATTTACAACCTTAGGTAAATGGATATAGGTATTGAGAGGGGGGTTGAGAGACTAACGTTACAACTATCGGATTCACGGTCTTACAATGTGATAGTCACGATGACAAGGGAGTGTATGGTCGATGTACTGCACTATTTGACTCTTGGAGCTACGTCACTATAGACATTTACCCATATTCTTTTTTTAATTTGTGAGTAGCCACTAGAGGTAATCTAAACTGTTAATGAACACGAAAAGAGAAGTAAGGGCACGAAAATTGGTTACTCACGTGTCTGGACATTTACGATTCGGTTAAAATAGCAACGTATTCATGAGAGCATTAAATCCAAGTATCATTCCTACGTTAAAGAAAACTGCACATCCTTTGCTTTGAATATTGAACTTCTACTCAGGATAAAAGTTTAAGACCATGCTGTGGAATGGTCAAAGCTTTAGATTACCTACCATTGGTAGAATTATTTGTTTAATGTTGACCTAGCTATTACGTTGCAGATGGTAAATCCCCTGTTCTGTAAATAACTACGTAGCAGAAGCCCTCATCAAGACCTCATTCACTTAAATAAGGCTGAAAAACTTATGGTGAATATCTTAAAAAACAAAATAGCAATAAACATAAATAAAATTGCAAAGAAGTACAATTATGATAATGTAATGTTTTCTTTTTTTCTGAGATTATCGTGGTAAAAACAGTCAATTGCCGATGCGCCCAGCTTACATAACGCCATTCGGGCGTTATTTGCTCTGCGATTGGGCAACTGACATTTTATACCACGACAAATGTAGGGAAAAAAACAACATTAAACTCTTAAATAATTGCAGTGGTAGTATTATTAGTTAAGATTAGTACGATATCAGTAGCAGTAGTAACGATACGGAAGTAGCAGTGGTAGTAATAGTACGAAAATAGAAGTAGCAGTACGGTAGCAGTAGTAGTAATAGTAATAGTAGTAGTAGTAGTAGTAGTAGTAAGAGTACAGAAGTAGAAGTAGTACATTAGTAGTAAAATTATTAACATTACAGAAATAGGAGTAGCAATACGGTAGTAGTAGTAGTAGTAGTAGTAGTAGTAGTAGTAGTAATAGTGGTTGTAGTAGTAGTATAAACAGAAAGAGTAGCTGTAAGGTAATAGTGTTATAAGTAACATAACAGAAAAAGGGGTAGATTAGTGTAGTAGCAATAGGATTAGTACAAGCCGTAGTTGTAGTAACAGTAGTGGTAGCAGTAGTAGTAGTTGTAGTAGTATTAATAATACAGAAGTAGTAGCAGCAGTACATTAGTAGCAGTACAGCAGTAGTAGTAGCAATAACAGTACAGATATATAAATAGTAGTAACAGTACATAAGTAGAAGTAGAAGTAACAGTACAGAAGTATAAGTAGTAATAACTGTACAGAACTAGAAGTATTAGTAACAGTACAGAAGTAGAAGTAGTAACATCAGTACAGAAGTAGAGGTAATAGTAACAGTACAGAAGTAGATGTAATAGTAACAGTACAGAAGTAGAAGCATTAGTAACAGTACGGAAGTAGAAGTAGTAGTAACAGTACAGAAGTATAAGTATTAATAACAGTACAGAAGTAGTAACAGTACAGAAGTAGAAGTAGTATTAATAGTACAGAAGTAATAAAAGTACAGAAGTAGGACTAGTACAGTATTAGTACAACTATTAACGGTACAGAATTAATAGTAGCTGTAAGGTAGTAGTAGAAGAATAAAAAGTACGGAAGGAGTAGCTGAGCTGTAATGTAGTAGTAGTAGTAGAGGTGGTGGTGTTGGTGGTAGTAGTAGTAGTAGCAGTGGTGGTGGTAGTAGAAATAGTAGTAGTGGTAACTGTAACTATAGTAACATGGCATGAAGGGGCACATGAATCCCATTAGGCGGACAAGATAGACTAATAATAAAAATAATAGACGGAATGATAACTAATAAGCTATGTGTATAACTAACCAGACAGATACACAGACGAATTGATTTAGATAACTACTATGACACAAGGATACTTCTATGCCACCACCGGACACTGTACTACTATGACACAAGGATATTTGTATGCCACCACCGGACATTGCACTACTATGACACAAGGATACTTGTATGCCACCACCGGATATTGCACTACTATGACACAAGGATACTTGTATGCCACCACCGGACACTGCATTACTATGACACAAGGATAGTTGTATGCCACCACCGGACATTGCACTACTATGACACAAGGATACTTGTATGCCACCAACGGACACTGCACTAATATGACACAAGGATACTTGTATGCCACCACCGGACATTGCCGTCATTATTTGAACTTCTTTACTTTTAAGATTTATTCTCTCTATCCGCCATATTGTTGGAAAAATAAACCTGATGAAAAAGATATGTATGTCGTAATTAAAAGTTATTTCAATGTTCTCAAATAGTCCAGTTTTTTTTTGTGTGCAGACGCCAATAACTTGCAAGATAAGGTTACCCACTGATAACATAGCTAGTTGTCATTTAATGCTTGGCTGGTTTTGTATATGATAACAAGACTTTGCTTGGAGAAAAGTACTATTATTATAGATAATACACTCGTTAAATAAAACCTGCCTTTTATAAGATTAAACGATATGAAAGTAGCAGGCTATAATTTTCTGTTACCAAGCACTAATTCCTAATGAGTCAATGTTTGACTTTTGAAATTATCTAATATTTACAATTATAAATCATGAATTTCTGTTAAGTCAGAGTTTGAAAATGTGCAGTCATGCAGTCTTGCATTTATTCATATCAAGGTCACTAAACTCTCCTAGAGTTGTATAGTAAATGATACATGGGTGATAGAATTCTCAGAGTTTTAAAGTTGTTCAAACCTAGGTCACTGAATGCGTGTAGATTTGTACAATTTCAGTTAATCAGATGTACACGTATCAAATAACAGTTAACGCACACGAAGGTCATTTAATGCACAGAAAGTTGTGCATTTTCAACCAGAGTGACTATTATCCACAATTCAGATCCGCGTTTTTTCATCTATGAGTATGAGGTCAGTAAGGTCAGTGGAAGCTAGCAGCAATTAATAGTGGCATTTAAACCCACCATTAATTCCCCCTCTGCAGCATTTATAGAGGGAGAATACATAACTCCCCATCTACGGTATTTATACCCACCACTAATTCCACTTCTACAGGATATATACTCACAAATAACCACCATCCACAATATTTGCATCCGTGTCTATCCTCCCAACCCACAATATGCAAAAACTGCTACTATTACCCCTTTACAGTACTGACACCTACCACTAACAATATATATATATATATATATATATATATATATATATATATATATATATATATCCAGATTATTTACACCCACCACTATTTTTTCAGTCTTTAGTATTTTTCCCCATCACTGATCTCCCCATCCACATTATTTACATTTACTAACTCCAAATCTGCAGTATTTATATCAACCACTAACGTCCTCTCAACAATACTTATATCCACTACCAACTCCTCGTCTACTGTATTTACACCCATCCAAAAACATCCACATCCACACTATTTACGCGAACCAGTATATAACAAAACATAAACGTACAATGCTTCGTACAATCATTGTAATAATCAGCTGATCTAAGATGACATAGGTCCACTAAGATGACATGACACCAAGATGACACAAGACCTCAAAGACCATACGACACCTCTTTGATGATACGACACCTCTTCAAAGATACAAAACACTGAGATGACACGAAACCAATATGAGAGCACCATACCTCTAGGATGACACGACATCACTAATATGACACAAGACCATTGAGATGGCTCGACACCTCTAAGATGACACAAAACCATTAAAATGACACAGGACAAATTAAAGATGGCACGAGACCGTTAAGATGACACATCTACGAATTGACTAAATAATTAATTTATTAAATGTCAGGCATACCCAACATTCTGTACCAATCATTTCTCTCTCTCTCTCTCTCTCTCTCTCTCTCTCTCTCTCTCTCTCTCTCTCTCTTAATGGAAATAACCAGTGCCTCTAATTTCCTATCCGCGGTTTAGTGCATAATAATTCGTGGTGCATTGAATGGATTACATAGCCTGCTTATTTCATTAACTGCTATCGCTGAACATGCTTGGCCAATATACGTTTAAAACCAATACAAAACAGGTGTGTCTGCAGCTGCACAACGCTATTACTTCTTTATCATAAGTTCTTTACAGAACAAATTTGTACGCGATTTGGTTTTTTAGATAATATGTTTACAAAATATCTGATATCTCTAAAACAATTACTAACCTAAATAGCAGTTATGAATTATACATGAATACGACTAGAATAATCCTGTCTATATTTTGCAGCCAAATCCTAGGTCTCAGCGATGTGATAGGCTGACAACTCACTTCTCTTGGAGCCAATAACCCTGAAGCACAATCATATAGAACGATACCATGGCCACAGGGGGACAGAATAAAGTTGGATACAGTCTGGTCAGTGTTGGGACTTTGACACTAGAAGACCGTGAGTTATCTATAGGTTACACATAAAGATATTTGCAATTTAATAATCCATCAAAATATATTTTTTCTCTTCTTT